>JAGGAR010000099.1:0-26198 GCA_017657315.1 Termitomyces sp. K1Ag | reverse complement strand
TCAAGTATCCCTAATTTTGGTGAGGGAAGTTTGTGAGGGTCAGTGCTGATTCCAAGTGTTTCCCATTGGCCCCCCTTTGGGGGGGAGGGGGGGGGCAGGCGGGCAGGCGGGCGGGCACATTGGTCAGCATTGATGATGCTGAGCTGTTTAGTGTTTGTCTGGTTTAGTGCTGAATGGGTCAGGAGGCATTGGGCCCCCCTTCAGGGCGTGCATTGCTCAGCATCGATAATGCTGAGCTGTTTAGTGTTTGTCTGGTTTAGTGCTGAATGGGTCAGGAGGCATTGGGCCCCCCTTCAGGGCGTGCATTGCTCAGCATCGATAATGCTGAGCTGTTTAGTGTTTGTCTGGTTTAGTGCTGAATGGGTCAGGAGGCATTGGGCCCCCCTTCAGGGCGTGCATTGCTCAGCATCGATAATGCTGAGCTGTTTAGTGTTTGTCTGGTTTAGTGCTGAATGGATCAGGAGGCATTGGCCCCCCTTCGGGGGGCGCATTACTCAGCATCAATGATGCTGAGCTATTTGGTGTTTGTTTGGTTCAGCACTGAATGGGGCAAGTGCTGATGCCAAGTGTTTTCCATTGGGCCCCCCTTCAGGGGGCGCATCACTTGGCATCGGTGATGCCAAGCGGTTCACACCGGGACCTGGAATGGTCCAACTCCAATGGGTAGGCAGATTCTTCCTCTCGTCGCCTGAATCCTTCATTGTGCTCTCCCACCTCTGAGCTTACAGACAATCTCGATCTCATTACCGGTCGACGATTTCCTAACTTCCCTCCCGAACGATCAATGGGATCGAATTGATACAGCTCTTGCGACATCAAAATTCCAGAACTTTCAATACTTGTCATTGAATATGATTGTAGGATCTGCCTCGGATGAGAGAAGACCGATGACAGCCGATGCGTTTTTTACTTGTGCCCCTCTCCTGCACCGTCGCGGGAAGGCACTTTTCAGCTGGGACGGGCAGGAACAAAACACGGATCTCGCATAGCCGCGAGAGTGAAGCTCGAGCAAAGAAAGAATTGATTAGAGCTACTGATCAGCGGCAGCGGCTTTTCTTGTGACCTAATTGACTTATACAAATACATCTGATTGTTACTTTGCTCATACCGCCTTCTCTACGAGCTCGTAGATAATCTCAATAGCATGCTTGAATTTTTCCTTCTGCTTCTCGGTCGCCTGTACTCTGCTTTTTCCGCCCGGCCCACATCCTTCTGGTCCTCCATTCAACCACGAAAAGTCTTCACTCTGCCACGCGAGGCTCGTATCTTCGCCATAGATGTCCTCGCTTCCTATCGGCTTTTCCGTTGGCAGCTGTGCCAGCGTCACTCGTAGCTCGGTGAGAAGCCGCGCTGCACCTGCATGCTTTTCTGATATGGGAATACGTTTCGGCGGAGAGGCCATGAGAGGTTGAGATGCAAAGGGGCGAGTACGAGAATGGACGAGGAGAGAGGTGCTGTCGGTGGCTTTGGTGATAATGTGGATCTCGTCTGGGTCAGGTCCCGCGAAGCCGCCAGTGATACCTGCAGGGTAGGCACATATGTGAGATCTTGGCCAACCACGAAGATTCTACGATAACTTACCATGCTGCAGCCTCACCACGAGCTCAATTTCTTTCTCGTCGCTGGTCCTTGAGCAGGCACTTCCCATCGTGTTTTGTTGTCAGTCGCGGTCTGAGTGTCGGTCGACCTTTCTCATAAGCGAATCTATATGTACGAAATCCATGAGATCTAGAGGTTCGAGAACGCAGCGAGGCAATGCTTCTGATCTCACTGTCAAACCCTAATAGCACTTGCTTCCCCAGAAAAGCAAATTCGACGTGGCAGTTCGACTAAGTTTTTCCAGCGCCACATGAATGCAGGTAGCACTCCACGCCTAGCTGCGTCTGGCTCGAAAATAGTGCTCGAAAGACCGATGAGTCAGGCTGGTGGTGGATACCGCGTCGTACTAGCTCCATGTTCGAGAACAGCTCCACGAACGAAAATAACGTGATTGCCGCCCTATCATCGAGAGTACCCACCAACGTTTCTCGGGTCTTGCAGAAAACGCCATTCAAAGACCCCTTCGCCGTAACATTGATCACGGCCGGACCCGTGCGAGGTGGAGCCGGGAAAGGTAAAAAGCGGATGAATGTCCATTTGGATTCCTACAACAACGTTTCGTGAGACATAGATATCAGTAGTAAGATAAAGTTGTAAGCGGTTGCCGTACGTAGAAGGAAGTTTAATAAATCAACGAAGAGGGATGTATGAGGAACGATGAATAGTAGAAAAACATGGCAAGGACAAGAAAGAAGTATTCCTAAACAGATGAGACGTGATAAACGTCCCTGGTATATGCAATCTTACGGGCAAGAAACGAGGTAATGGTGGCCGGCGCAAGGTATATCAAGGCGTGTGTAACCACAAAGAAGCGAAGCGTTCGAGCGACGGGTAGAGGTATATAAGAGATTGGACGTGCGACGGCGATTGGAGCCCATGGCGGGATAGTTACTCGTTCGCCACCTATCATGATAGATGTCAGCTATATCAAATACCCGGGCCCAACTTAGTAGTATGCACGAACCTTAAGTACCCTCGGTTTTCCTTCGTCCTCGTCATCATCGTAATAGCTCTCGCTGTCCTCCTGCTTGTGTCCTGCGCCGTGCGGCTCGTCGGTATATCCCCCATACGCGCCTTCACCCGCCTCCTGCACAGGCCCATTCTCATAATGCGTTGCGTACGACGGCTGCTCTTTCGGTAACGGCGGTGACGGTGGAGAACCCACGAGAGTCGAACTAGCATGCGAAGCCGCCGCCTGTGACGGGTTCCGCGCGAGATCCGACTGCTGGACATACTGCCCAGGGTGCAAACCCTGCGAGTGCTGCTGCTGCTGATCATACGCTCCATAATCCCCGTTCTGATGATGATTCAAGGACATCCCCCTCTGCACACCAGGTCCCACGCCCGTATCCAACGAATCGTACGCACCACCATTCCCGTACGCTCCGGTGTGGAACGCCCCTGGGCCCGCGAACGCAGGGTACGGCATAGCACCATCCTGGAACCCGCTCGCGAACGCCCCGGGATCTCTTGTGCTCCGTGCCCGTGCGACACCCACCCCCGCAGCACCCGCAGCACCCCCGGCGACGTACGCATTGGGGTAGAGTTCCCCAGGGCCAGGACCGAGCTCGCGCATGCTGTACGCTTCTTGAGAGCCGAGCGGGGGCTGGGTGTATGTTCCGTGAGAGGAGACGTCGGAGTACTGTCCAGCGTGGTCAGTGTACGCGGTGGGATGGTCCATATGGCGTCGGTATGGGTCGTCGTCATCGTCGTCGAGGAAATGGGGAGCTGGCGCCGCGGCTGCTTCGGCAGCGGCGGCTTCGACTTCGCGGTCAAATTCCTTGGCACGGCGACGTCGGATGATGTTGACGATAAGGAGTATGAGTAGACCTAGTACGATGAGGCCGACGACGGTGAAAACTCCCGCGACGGCGCCTTTGTTTGCGAAGAACCTAGAAAAGGTACGTCATCAGTGAGCTGCGCATGAATAAAAGACAGAACAGGAGAGACGATAATAGATCACTTTGACGTGGGATTGGGTAATGGATATTGAACGTACCCTTTGGACGTGGATGGAGCGGCAATCCCAGACGCTGGTGGTAGGGTTGGAATTGGAGTGAAAGCCACCACAGAGGTCGCGGTGACGACGCTCGGGCCAAGGGTCGTGAGCCCAATGCTCGTCGATATGGGCGTGAGCGTGGGCGTGGTAGGAGTAGTCGAGGTCGTCGGGGTTGTGGTCGTTGAACTGCTGCTTGTGGTGCTCGACGTTGACTCAGTTGTTGAGCTCGAGGTGGCGGTATCAGTCAATGCCGTCGTCGTCGTGGTCGATGACTCAGAGGTGGTGGTCAACGATGTAAGCCCGGCGGTGGTCGACGATGTCAAGCTCGATGTCGACGTCGCCGAAGTCGTCAGTGAGCTCGACGATGAAGTAGAGCTAAGGAACCGACAGCTTTAGCTCAGGCGTAAGTAAGATAAATGTAGCGAAACATACGACGATGTCAGGGATGCTGGCAAATGACAGAAGATCAAAACGGGCCCAAGTTCGAATCAGGGTGGGATCACTCACAACTTGTGGTGGTTGTCAAAGACATTTGTTGGACAGAGTGTGGCGCAGGATAAGGTAAGGAGCGTGGAACCGCGCAGAGAGTGGCGGAGGCTTGGGTTGGACGTGGAGATCGTCGTGGCCAACGATGAGCCGGGCTTCTGAAAATTCATCACATCTGCTTATGTCAGCCGCCTAAATATGGAACCGAGCCGTCCTTTGCCGTGCTCCCCCTATCACGTACTCCCCACGAGTCTTTCGATTTGGGACGCGTTTTCTCTTGATGGCTGTTTAAAAAAATCTCTATCGTGCTACTCAAGAGAAGTTCCCATTCTGAGCTTTGCTGTGATACCAAGCACTGGCTTCAAGCTTGAAAGTGGCTCGCGTTTGGATCTTACTTAGTATCTCACTGATTCTCACATAGTCAGAAGCATGCTAGAACCTACAGCCATCTCTACTCCACGTGGTTCTCAATATGAAGCTTCTTTTTACGCGAGCTGTTCTGACTCCGGAGCCTATTGTAACAGCGTTTGAACAACGTTTAGCCGTTCTGATTTTGACGACATTATTGTAGTTCTGCCTCACGTCTCCTGCCTCGCGCCTGAATACGTCGAGGTATACGTAAGTTGAACTCAACTCTTCCTGGATTGAGACATTCCAGCGTGCGTATTGCGTGCTGCAGCACTATGGCAAGTTTCTCATCGTACCTCTCGTGGTCTTATCTATCACTTCTCACGGCCGGTTTCTTGTCTGTTTCTCCGTTTCCCCTTCTCCGCGCCATGGCTCCAGCGCTAGCGCCTGAGTGCGTGCATCCGCTCATCGTCGCTGTATCGTCTACCAATCGAACATTTCCTTTCTCTCAGTGCCGCTCCCACTGTCGACGTACTTTTTAATCGATCCTGCAACGAAGTCCTTCATTGGACCTCGACTCCTCATGGGCTTATCGTGTCTTCCCCGAGACCTCTGAAACTCTCGATTTTCCCTTTCCGCGCTGCGCTTCAGTGCTTGAGTACGTACATCTTGTGATCGGCATTGTATCACCCGTTAATCTCACAGTGGCCTTCATCTCAGTGCCAGTCCCCCGCCACCGAGTCATTATTCAACCTTTCGTGAGCTAATCAATCGTTTCTGCAGACCGATACGCTCCTTATCAATTCTGTCGAAGGTTAAACTCTGAGTAAGAGCTTTCTCTGGGTAAAGTGATCTTCGAACGCACCAAACTTAGACTATCGGTAGATCTGACTAGAGTTAAAATTCCCGCGCGTTCATCGTCGTAACCTGCCCGGAACGACTCGTTGTCTGCCCGTGTACTGAATTTTTTCAAGAATGCAGTAACGCATTTAAATTGAAGCCGTACTGATAGGTCTCAATGTCCAGCAATACCCATTTCGGACTCGCGTCTTTCATTTCGGACCCAGATTTCTTGTAGATTCGTTTCATTAATTTATTTGTTCTCTTGGCTCATGACAGATCACGCACAATCGTTTCGAGGCGCCCCCCGCGAAAACAAGATGCACATGGACCCACAAACCCTCCACCGGTGGCAACGCACAACAATGATTCGGCCTTGATTAGCTTATTGTGAGTGGGCGAAAGTATTGATACATAAGCAATTCTAATAATTACTTGGAGAAACAGTTGCAATGACTAGCGCCCGCGGATAAAAGGCGAAATTCACAGGGTTACCTCATAATTTTCGCCAGACAATCCCGCCAGCATGTATCCCTCTAGCGTTGTCAGAAATACCTCGCTCCATGTAGGAATCATAGTAACCATTGGTCGCACAATCCGGACGGGAATTACTCTTCTATACGAGCAATGTTGCGGTCATAAGCTTATTTCTTGGGAGATCGTACGACGAGTCGATTCGTAAGAATTCTCTGACTACTTATTCAGTATCCCTGATCGCTCAAACGACTTCTGTGCCAGCCTTCACGCGAGTTGCGATGATTTCGAGAAGCGGTATCATGAACTATTTCTAGATCCACCTAACGGGCCCAAACCGACCCTGTCACCAGCTGAATTTCAGGACGCCTTATTGAGGTTGTTACGCGAAATCTATGATCTGCAAAATGAGTACGAAACTCAGAGATAGATGTAAGCACCCGTGTCCCTATCGATGAATATCATTTCTCAGTAACCAAAACAGCATCACGCGCCCTCGATTATCAACGACCATATCAGAAACACAGTAGCAGAACGTTTGGAAGCGATGTTTGGTGAGGATTGTTTCTAAAGGGAGCATTCTCAATCTCCACGCGGACCCAAACGAAACACTCGATTTTGCACATTCTGATTCAGATAGCAGTGTAACGCCCAGACGCCGAGGCCGGTCAGTAGCAGTCCTTACCACCGAGTGTATATGTTGATTTCTTCCAAGATAACTTACACCCGGTGTTGCATATAGTCCGTCATCAAAAGATTCTTTATACATTCCAGGCATCTATATAGATGCTAATACTATGTAGCCGAAGCACGTCATGAACCCCTGCTGCTCACTCGTCACCTCTGGTAGTCTGATGCGTTGTCTTTCCCCGTACGGATATCTCGTTTTAGTTGGCTCTCATAGCGTGTTCTGATTTCATCCAATTTCGCTATAAATGAACGAGATTTCGGGCATCCGTGATGATCAATTGCTCGCCAGATAGTATCGAACGATTCCCATCACTGATAACCATATAATCAACAAGAACGTCCGATATAGTAGAACTGGAATTGCCAGTGTGCTCCGTCAATCGTGACATTCAAATCCATAAAATCCGCTGTCCGATCAAGGGCACCGATCTCACCGAAGCAACATGCTGAAGTCTATCTAGTAATCGTGACATTCAAATCCATAAAATCCGCTGTCCAATCAAGGGACCCGATCTCACCGAAGAAACATGCTGAAGTCTATCTCTTGGGCAGCCATGTCAGATCATGCACAATCATTTCGAGGCGCGTCCCGCAAAAACGTCTATGGACCCACAAACCGTCGATCTGTGACGACACAAGACAGGGATTCGGCTTAATGTCCCTTGTAGTGAGTGGGCGAAAGCGTTATTCTGTGTAGATCCATCGACGAGTAACCAATTCCAAGGAATCCTTATTTGTAACAATCGCCGTGTCTAGCGTCCGCAGATCAAGAGCGAAATTCGCAGGTTTTCAAGGTACCCCACAATTTCCGCTAGGCAGTGACTCGCCAACTACCGCCATCAGACCTCGGACGACTCACACAAAACCCATAGAACTCCTTGCTACTGAAGTTACACAGGGAATCATCTTTATATTCGACAGATTTTACGATGATGAGCGTCCTGATGAGGATGTCCGACAACGAATCAATTTTTATGTATCCCTCGTCGCTAAAGGGATCGTGGTGCTAGCCTCAGCAGAAGTGTGGATACTTTCCACGAGAAGTATGACGAATTATATGGAGTTCCAGGTGGCGGCGCCAAATTGGACCTGACGCCGGCTGTTTTTCTGGAACGTGAATCGAGGTTGTTAGATGAAGGATATCGTCTGCAAGACGCTGCGACAGTCTCTTCACAAAGCTAGATGTAAGCAATCCGTATTAATAAAAGTATTGCTCAGACACTAGAACAGAAACTCGTACCCTCAGTTATCAACGACTACATCAGGGAACTCCTGGTGATGAGGCCGACACTCCATGTAGAAGAAGTTTTGAAAACGGAAAAGATTGTAAACCGTGAGCATTCACATTTTCCCTGACAACTCGATGTGATTTAGCGCCCTTGGCAGGTTGGATAGTTGAACACATTCGCATGAGTCGTTGGGACCCAATGAAGCACTTGATTTTGGGAATTCTGATTCAGAAGGCAGCGAAAGTTGATCTGTGAACCTTTTATAAGGGTACAATTTTATCTTTCCCTATCATTCGATACGCACCTCGTGTTGCGTCAAAGGATGCTATATACCATTTCAGTTACTTATCTGTATATAGAAAGATACTGATACCCTGTAACCGAAGCATGTTGTGGATTCCTGTTGCTCGTTCGTTGAGACTCAGCATAATTATGAGGGAGTTTCGAAAAGATTCGTCTGTAGTTTGAGAATATCAACCTCTCTACTCTCGAACTTCCTACTTTATGGCATCGATGAGATGGGCGGTTGGCTTCCCGGGGTACCTTGTCGAAGTGAAGGTCTCTGGGGGACATACTCTTCAATCGTTGAATGCTCGAAGGTCCAAGTACTACTAACCTGGTTGTTTTCTTTGAACGGGCATTTCTCAGATATGAGTGGTCGGTTGCGACATAAA
This sequence comes from Termitomyces sp. K1Ag, assembly GCA_017657315.1. Lineage (NCBI taxonomy): Eukaryota > Fungi > Basidiomycota > Agaricomycetes > Agaricales > Lyophyllaceae > Termitomyces > Termitomyces sp. K1Ag. The sequence continues at coordinate 17,859 of JAGGAR010000099.1, read as the reverse complement.
GGAGGTGATAATGATGCTGGTTCTCCACAAGGATAAGGAAAGTTTAGAAATATTGGTCAAGTATCAGGCTCACCTAGTCGCAACCCGCCTCTGAACCTTCGCCTTTGGAAAAAAAATTTCCAATAGCCATGATCCCACCAATCGCGCCTCGGACTATATCACCTACTGAAAACTCGTGAATGTAATTGAGGTGCTTGATTTCGACGTACCCGCACTAGATGCGTTTGTATTGAGGGAATTGAGGACTGGATTATAAAAGGCGTAATCGGCGTCCTCTTCGTCGGCGCATTCGGATCTGCGGAGATCTGGATATGGCGAACGCAACCAAATGCGAGAATGGTGTGATGGGGCGCGGAAATAGAGATATGGTGTGGCTGGTGAGGGTAGACGAGTTTGGATCGTCAGTGGGGCACCGCTAATTGGCCTGACTTCAATCTTGAGAGAGTGATCGCCCGCTATCAACAGGTCGTTCGAGTATCAGAGGAAATTGGAGTTCGGAGTCACGGAGACGAGGTACCGAGGGCACCAGTCGTGCCTGAGAAATTCGAAATTTTAGTTGAAGGTTGGCGACGTATTTACTGGTGAAAGTCTGACAGATATGTCCAATCAGAGCCTAGAGTGGAACGGTATTTCAAGCACATATAGCGAATGAGAGGGAGGGAACTACTTACCTCGACAAGAGAACGTGATATGGGTATATCATCGACCCATTGAACAACACACAATTATGGCAAGTGAACGTTTGAACATTCACCTGGGATCTGGAACAGTTGGATCCTGTATGGGGTGATCTTTTAGAGAATTGTATACTTCTTATGATGGAACTCGCGAATGTGGTTTTCTCTGAAGGCTGTGGTTCAACACGAGCCTAACAGCTGTTCAACCAAAGTCTCCGTGTAGATTTGTTGTTCAAGTTGATGCACTATGGACAGGCAGGCATTGGATTCCATCTCTAGGCTCTTGCACATTGGACAACTTCAGGTAGTCACGCGGCTCCAAAACTGTAGCAAAGGACAGCATATAAGTAATTCATTGTGAATCCAGGATGGGCATTAGGCATCGAAGTCGGGAGGAATCCCGCGTGAGTGTGACTGTAACAGTGTAACGGTTGATAGTCGGCTTTCCAATTCCGAAGCGGACCGACGGGACATCAGGCTGATGGGTTGGAAAACTCGTATTTGCACCTATGGCGATGAGACTTGGAGTGAGTCTATATCTTTTGGATTATCCTTTATCAACTGACATCTTCATTCAGTGCTTGTACGATTCCGGTACGCAAATTAACAGGTATCAAGTTCTTAACTGCCTCAATACTACTTCCTCGAGTACGATATTTCCCCCAATGACTCCATCCGCGAGCGATTCACATTAATCGTAGAATCATAGAGTCGAAAAACTGTCTCTTTGATGCAAACATCTCAAATTTCCTCCGACATTGTCTGAAGCACGTCTCGTATTGACTGCACTGTCCGACTTGTCTAACGAAACACTTGAGCAGACCCCTCCAATGTCCTCGAAGAATGCGATACTGAAAATGGTTCTCAGTCGAGATTAGTATGCATAAGGAGCCGTCCTGGACAATTGGAAGCGCAAGCAACTTTGGACCCTCCCCAAATGGGTGTCGCGTAACCCTTTGACTTCACGATACAATAACTACTGGAACCCAAGCACCAAATGTTCCCCGGGTTCAGGCGCTCATTTATTCTCACTTTTAAGTCAGTTCTCCGTCAATAACGGCTGTCTCCTGAAAGATGGTCTTGAAAGCTTGTGTTCTGCGTTATGAGGTTCAAATTGATCCTTCATGGTTCGCCAATTCTAGCTACGTTTGTGCTTCCAGTTCCCCGCATACTGTACATAATACCACGACCGCAGCTTTTCTTTCTAGATGGCTCATGCCTCAAGGATACCTATCTGCTCACCCGTCTGGCAAAAAGAGTGTGACCTCGACATCGAGAACTTTTTTGATAAACATGCTTCCTTCGGCTCTTGAAGCGTTTAAGGGAAGTTTTTTCCCTAATAACCTCTCATAAAGTTTCTAGAAGCGAAATCGATCGGTACTTGAGGTGTACGACTCAACCTGTCCTCCGCCTCCAAAACCGGTGAGACCCTGCCATTGGAAGATTCTGAACGAAGTTCCTCAACATTCACTTCCCCTCCCATTGTTATCACGATTTTACATCACGATTCGCGAACTGATACTGTAAATATCGTATTCCCATGCCCAGTATGGCAGCATGTGAATTTCCGAACCCGTAGATTTCTAACACTAGCTGACGGACTGCTAAGAAACTTCAGCAACAAAGGTCGCCTGACAAGATACAGAACCTCACGTACATTACCCTATGAAATTGTATTTGAACCCAAGTACAGGTGAACGCCTACTGAAAGGGATTTTTGGTCATCTGGTGAAGATGGATCTAGGAGAGGGAACCGCGAGGTAGACGCGCTGTTCATATGATAGCCAAACACGAGCAAGGTCCATATATTCATAGCTGCGATTAGATTACACGAGAGCAGATAATAGTCCATTTTAGAGATTGTGCTGAGAAATGTGCCTCATTATTGTCAAAGATACCAGCAATTCTAAACAGAGCAAAATATCAATACACTTCAATCCGAAGATGGTAGAAAGGCTACCTAGCGTTAGAGGGAAGAAATATTCATATATTGTGAGATAATTACCTGAGACACTAGGATCATACTGCGGTCTGACGTCGTAGTGGGCAACGAGACGATTGTCCATGGTCGTACACTCGATAATCCAATGGAATCAAACCTATATGTCACAGCAAATATCTATTCACTCACAGACCACTCCTGGCCATCGATTACGCGGTATTCCCAGCGGTACTCGTTCCCATCAGATGCAGTAAATTTGCGGTGTAAGGAACTATTAAACTGCATTAATCGATGCGAAGAATCGACTGACGTGATCTGACCTTCCGAACATACCGATTCTTTTGAGGTAACTTTGCATTGGGATTGATACAATCTGCGGGTTTCTCATGTACGAGATCGTTCCAAGGCTCTCATTTGCCGTAAATTGGAGAGCCACAACAGGCTGGGAATTGAAGGGTAACGAATCCCGATGAGGCGAACCGCGGACACTCATGCTGTAGATTTTTGTGGTCGTGTCATTGGACTCTCGTGCGATGTGGAAGAAAATCCGGTCATAGAGGTCGTCAAAATCAGTCATAGTGAGGGATCCGGTGCGATCCTCGAGAACGTAGGGGAGAGCCATTTGATTGGCAAAGGATTCGGGGTGGCGACTAGAGTGGTACCGGAACGGAGACAGAATCATGTCTTTATACATAAGTGAAAGCCTGGTGACTCATTGATAGATAGAAGCAATCATAATTAAACTCCAATTTCTGATGTGGTTCCAGAACGGCAGTGACCCAAAATAGAGACTAAGATCGTTTGAGAGAGCTAATCTGAGAGGTTAGCGCTGTCAAAGCAGTATAGCTAATGCACTTAACGCCATTGGGATGATGCAAATCATGTTATATCGGTGGTTTCATGCGGGCAAAAGTTAAGGGCCAGATAGATAAGAGGGTTTTCGGAACACACCGGAACGACAATGATAACTGAGAATGCTTGTTGCTCGTCACAGGCACCAAGAAGCTGCTCATGAGAAAGCCGATGGCATGGCTATGTCGAAGACCGGGAGAACTCAAAATAGACGAGTATCATCCAATTGGAGGTATAGTTTGTAAAGTCACTTTCAGCGACGACGTCGAAATATGGTCTGGAAATTCTCATTCGATCGAGACGGGAGTAGGGGAGCAGAAAGTGCAAGGAAGCCCTACAAGAACGGAGGGTGTTAGTAGGCGCGATGAGGATCTGATATCATGTATATCTATATGACAAAACCAATTACTCAATGTAAACGTATTCCTACTCAACAATGGGCATCGTCAAAATGGAAAGATGTGAGAAGAGAAGAGGTTCCATCTAGAATCCACGCTGAACTCCGAACGTGCACGGTGCGGCTATTTTTGTGACGTGCAGATCAGCCTAGAACTTTTGAACGTATTTGTTGATACACTGCCCATCGTGACGTGTCGAGCTCATATATTATCGGCCAAGGCATATAATCCACTGTGGCCAAGCTTCCAGAAAAAGAAACACGGAAACTTGGATTATGCGGAAGACTCGGAGAGGATCAATAATTGAATAAAGATGACCCTGCCATAGGCACTAGGCAGACACGACCGGAGCCTCCAAAATCAATCATGAGTTGAGCAATGAAGAAGAGGGTGAGCTTTTGGGTTCTCAGGAAAGCGGACTGAGATGACTCAGGGTAAGTAGTGTCCAAGTAGTGTCCGATTTTTGAACCTGTGAATCTGATGGTCACAGCTCCCATGATTTTGATGATAAGAGTCACATCAAGCATATATCATTCTTTCATTTTGTATCTTGACTTTTGACTTTCACCACGCACTCTTACGTTTGGCAACCTGCTGACTTGTGCATCTCATGATCCTGATGTGGCACAACTTCTCTTCTATGATGTCCTTGGAGTCGAGGACCCAACTTCTCACAGAACCCTAGGCAACAGAGATTTCTTCGCCTTGTTCAGTACTACTTACACGCGTGTATATCCAAAGTATATCCACATAGATGCACATGGATCCTTGGTCAGTCATCATTTGCCCAGCTATCCCTCGAATGTTTCAATGAAAATCATCATGTCTTCCGAAGAGGCCTTGACTCATCTACTGTCATCTGGCGGCGAGAAATGATTAACATTCAGATTTAATTGATGTCTCACACGTCAAAATGGGACCTATCTAAGGTCGGACATGGATAGCTCAAGTAATTTCACACCGATCGCTCCTCCTTCCTTCCTAATCTTCCGTTCCCGAAGCTATCTCCTGCTGGGGAACTCATTGAACGAGACTGCCACCACGATACTCCCTCACCCACCTCCTTATGAGTCAGTTCGATGTTCATGCACTTGTCAATCTTGGGTCAATGGAGATTTCACTCGCATTAAGCCTGGTCCTGTTTGGTGTCTTGATACACCAGGTATCGACCTATTGGAGAACTTACGACGACCGTTTGTTTCTGAAGATCTTGGTGAGTTGTCTTCGGCGTGCTACCAGATTGATCTCGATAAGCCTTGTCTGGCAGGCATCTTCCGTAATGTGTGTTTGTCTCAGCTATGATACCATCGCGAGCTGACAACTGTCAGGCTTCTGGAAATTGCCCATACGATTGCGATTGTGGTCGTGATCTACAATATTACAGTGACACTAGCCAAAGATAGTAACGTTCAACCCAATTCTTACACTCTTACTACGAGTGTAGTTTTTGAGATCCTTATAACGGCGCTGGTTCAGGTGATACCTATTCTTCGATTTTGAGCAAAGTTTTTGCGTTGGGACTGATGAAAAGGGGTAGAGTTTCTTTGTTTACCGGATTTATAGGCTCTCGCGTCGGCCGTACATATGTCTCCTGTGTTCGGCCCTTTCCCTCCTTCGTTTCGGAGGCGGTTGGGCATTGGTGGTGGAGAGTTATCTGAGTATCCCGTATCAAACATTGAACACTTTCGCTCTCACGGATAGGTTCGACTGGCTCATCACACTCTCTGTCACCGTTGGGGCTGTTGTAGATGTCTTGATCGCGCTATTACTCTGCTACTTCATCAAGCAGCTAGCTCCGGCGTCCTCTTCAAGAAGGTAAGGTCTTAGTTTGCAGTATTCATTTCTTTCGCTTCCTTTGGTTATCCGATAGACTCGCAGCTTTGATCAATCGCCTGATGGTATGGACAGTGCGTGCGTGTAATCTTCATTCGGACGCTCTCATTGAATATGAAGTCTCCTTGTGATAGAAACTGGGCTTATCACAAGGTACACTTATTTGCTGCCTTTGTGTCTCATAATCAATCAATCTTCACCGCTATTCAGCATTGCTTCTGTTGCTGTAGTGATCACGGTGAGCTCCTGAACTCAATCCTCATTGCATATCTTTGATCGCTTTTTCGCAGTTCCACGCTATCAGAGATACAGGTATGCTGATATTTCCATCCTCTCCTCCTTCTCTTGACGGCGGATGCAGAGATTTGGTTCTCCGTTTATATGGTCCTGGCAAAGCGTACGAATTTCGGACTTCACCGCGGATATGAATGCTGAAGTAGCAATGGATTCACAGTTTATTCCAACTCTTTTTTTATGACGTATGGGGATCCGAATCCAATTGACTGCTACAGATTATTCAATTTCGCTGCTACAGGCTGAACGTCCGTAAACGACACGATGCTCAATATATTGCACCAACTTCCAACGAAAAAGCGGCATGTACTATTCTGTTTCGGTGCTCTTTCAGGACCGACCTGTGATCAGATCTCATTGGACCTCAATGTCAACGTCATGCAAACGATCAGCTTGGAAGATAAAACACGGGAAGTTCCTGGCCTGCATCCAGTAAGCCTCAATTGATGCGAACAGGTGGTATCACTCACTTCGAGAGAATATAGCCAAGAAGAGTGCTTGCAGGTAAAAGCAGCATTTGCCCGTGTGATTGACAAGGACCTCGAGCCACGGAGTTCCTCGCTTTCTGTTCAGAGATATACAGACTTTTCCGAATTTTCCGAATTCATTTGTAGTAGTCAATAGCTTTCACTATCTGTATTGGACACAAAGTGACACGGCGTGACGGAAAACATAGTGCCATCGTCGTTGATGATGAAATTGGTGAACTCGCCACAAAGAGAGCTGTAGGCTGGACGATTTGGGTGGATAAGATGGATATTCCCTTGTCCCCTTCATATTTTGGCCTCGCTACTAACTCGCTTTGTACGTGGTGTCGCGCAAGCCTTTGTAATTTTTTTTTCGATCAAGAGATAACGAACACTGCGATCAATACTCCAGGTTTGGGTCAGCGAACAAGGGTAGCATGGGCCCTCGGGACATATGGCGATTAGACCAGGCAAACTCACGACGCGCCCTCTGCTCTATCAATCGCTTTGCCCTTTTCCATGGGTTTCAGGAAGAACTCGTTAAACAAAAATTATATTGACGTCAGTGGGTAGATGTCATATCGAATTGTGCGAGGGGTTGCTGGCATTATAAATGTACATGATACGGCAGTCGAGGCATATTTCCACAGGACCATCAGATTTCTTTCCGAGATCAAAAACTTCAGACCCTCTCTCTGTCAATTAGGAACGGGGCCGACAACCAACTTCATCATCTCACGTCCATCCCTACGGCCAACCAACCGCAGACCAATCATCCTCGTCTTACCCAACAAAAAATCCACTCGTTTAACGCCCTTGTTCCACTCCTGAAGCATGTCTGGGTACCTCCTACACCGCCTCGTGAACGCTTCCATCACCATCTGCTGCCTATCGGACCTCAACGCGTTCCAATCAGAATGGGAAATGGGCTGATGAAGATGTTTATGCAAGTTCCTAAGGACGTCTCGGAGAGTGATGTGCGAGATCGCGCCTTGAGGAACTCGCATCGAACGAGGCAGGACATCACATGGCCATTGAGGAATTGCTTCGATGAGGATCTGCATGCGAGTACTGGGTGGATGAGTCGCAGTCTGCCTGAGGTCCGCGTTTGGAAGTCTGACTAGCCGCCCGGACTGGTACATGCGCGGTGCGTACTCCGATGGTGAGAGATCGAATATAAATTCAGTACGAGGGGAGTGGGCGTTAATCCAGGGGTTTATGTAGAAAGGAGGATCTCGGGCTGGTCGCCCTCCTGCGTTGAAGGGATTGCCTGAATGACCATGGTCGCGAGGACCTTGACCTCGCAGGGCCGAAGAGGAGCGGGGGCGCCCATGTCTTTCTCCGTTGGGATGCCGTGGCGGATCTTGCAGCCATTGTTCGCTGTGTACCGCGTTCACTGGCCGACCACGCTGTCCTGCGTCCGAGGGATTGGGAGCACGATCGTTTACGCGAGGACCTTGACCTTGCCGGCTTGGGGAGCGACGGCGCCTACGTCCTTGCCGCGGCGGATCCTGCAGCCACTGTCGGCCGTGCTCCGCAGGAACTGATCTACTGCGCCCGGGCGGAGGAGTCCACCTGCTGCGACCTCGGCCTTCCGGATGTAAATTCGGAGGGTTATGTCCGCCTGGTGTTGAAGCAGCGGCAAGCGGTATCGGATGGCGATGGTGTGTTCCGGAGTGTGAAGGGAAGTCATGAGGGAGTCGTAGGTCGGGATTGAAAGGATAGTTCGATCGAGGGGTGTAAACGTTGTACTGCGCCGGGTCAGGGCGTGCAAACTCTTGAGGAAGTCGTAAGTCGGGATTGAAAGGATAGTTCGATCGTGGGGTATAAACGTTGTACTGCGCCGGGTCGGGGCGTGCGAACCCTTGAGGAAGTCGCAGATCAGGATCGAAAGGATAGTTCGATCGTGGGGTGTAGACGTTGTACTGTGCTGGGCCAGGGCGTACAGATTCCTGAGGATAGTAAACTGGAGTTCGCGGTGGCCTATAGACGAAGGGGCCGGCCATGGCTAATTGAGCTCAGTCAGAGTTTACGCGGAGTCGTGCTAAGCGCTGGTTAGGTCCGAAGTGATACTTCAGATGACGCCCGTGCAGATGAGTGGGGGGTCTGAGAGTCACTTAAGACTGTACGCCATCGTAGTCGTTATGAGCCATATAAACTGAGGGAAGGATCCGGGTAGTGCAGATGGAGAAAACTTTCGAAGCGCTGCTGGATACAATGGCTTCTTAAAGAGGGATGGGAAGGTGGCTACGCAGTTGACAAGTGATTGATAAGAAGGTGATTGTAGATACCCCGTGGGATTCGGACTGAAGTATTTATTAGCATACGGGCGCTTCATGAGCCTCTCTGCCACGGGTAGCATAAGACTTTGACGTTTCTCTGCGCAGCGCCACGATTGCATAGCATCCCGTCCGACCACAGCGTGCTAGAAATGATCTAGGAGTTACTCTGGTGAGGTTGACGGAAGAGCTGTCCATAATGCTCAGAATTCAATATCCTGTGCTAACACTGGTTAAACGCCATCCGCTTGGGCCATGAATAGACGCCTACAAAGGATCATGCAAAAGAACAGCAGCTTCCCACGAAATTTTCAATGCTTCGAAACCCTAATACGACGTCATATGTGGGAGCTGGTGAGGCGTGAGTTCCGAAGGAGGAAGGACATATGACATACGTTTAGTGAAAAGTACCCAAAACAGCGTAGATATTAGACAGCATCAGAGAACAGTCAATGTCTAACAACCACATATCAGATGAACAAGCAAAGAAGATTTACACTGACAGAACCCAAACAGTGATATGTACAAGCGTGAACGGTGATCACTACAATGTGGAAAAGGTTGGTTGTTGGCATTGGCAAAATGGTTGCCATGAGGACGGTCTGGACAAACAACGCGTCAACAACACGTGTTCAAATTCGAGTAAGTTAATTACACCGACAATCACCTCAGACAAATGCTAGAGCACCAAGGATCTGAAAATTCTCACTAGCTTCTCCGGGTATACAAAAGAATAGATCATATAAGAGACTAAATTCTCTGCTCTAATCCCTCAAGTCCACGACGACAGGTTGGAAGCCAGGCCCACCAGCTGGAACGCGCTGTCCTGCACGCCACGTCCCCTTTCCGGCAGGAGAATTCGCCGCGTTGACGAATACCGTTTCACGCAACCTCTGTGTTGCATCGCCATCGTGACCAGCCAGATGCTCGTCCTCGTCTCCAAAGACATCCTCATCCCCTCCGGGAGCGTCTTCCTCACCCTCTAAGCGAACTGCAAGATCCTCCATATCGTCGTCCTCATCATCATCGTCGTCGTCGTCGTCGATGACTTTCACCTCGGGCAACTCAGCGTTGCCTTCGGACCCCCATGCATGAATATGAGCGCCTCGCGACTCGTGGATATGGCCAAAGACATGGAGACGCGGGCGGAGGCGAGGTAAATGTTTACGGAGATCGGCACATCCACTGAAATCCAGCGATTGAGTACGGTCGAGGATACGGGCGGGTGGGCCGTGTGTTAATCTGTGAAAAGGCATAAAGGTGAGTGAGTGAAGACGTGGCGGAAATCGATGAGGGCGCACAAGATGTCTGTAGCGGGGAACTTTGACACAAGCGCTGTAGACGGCGTTTCAGTACGATAGAGGATGAGAACTGAGCATGAGAGTACCTTCTCCGTCTTCGCGATTGTAGTTGAATGCCCAGTTGTGAAACCAAGGCGACCACTTTGGCAGTACGTGAGCGCAAGATGGCAGACGGAGGAGTATAGTGACTCACGGGAGAACCGTACACGCTCCACGATCGTCCTCCTGGCCTAGTCTGAAAAGTATATGAAGCATCTTGAAGATACATTATGCCCGCTTCTCGCGCGCGTGGTCCAGTGAGGAGATCGATTATTTTTGTGCGCTCCTAATATATGATGTAAGATGAAGCCAAGCGCGTGCACGCAGAATATAATCACGTACCTGTTTCCCAGCAGTGCGATGCCATCGGTGATGTTCCTCCTGATACCAGTCTTCATGAAGCGTAAGGTCATGATTTCCTGCAATAATTCTGACCGTCCGCTCAGCCTCCACCTAACACGCAGATATAGCGATGCACTCACATCTTGATCTTATGCGGCAGCTCATACAGCCATCCCATAACCTCCTCAAACTCCTTAAGAAGCCCCAAATTCGTCAGGTCCCCAGAATGAAGCAAGACGTCGCCATCGGGCACATCGAACCTTCGAACGTGGGTGTCGCTGATACACACGAATCGCGTCCATTCGGGACCTGGAACAGCACGAAGACGCTGAGGATGGTATTCTAGGTGAACAAGGGAGTCTGCTGTCCTCAAGACGCGTGGAACGTACTGCAGAGCTCGGACCATGATGGTGGTTTGGAGTGAGTGTTCGGAATTCGGAAGTTTGATCAAGGGGCCGACGCGTGACGATGAATCATTTTCATCTGCAGATCACGGACTTCAACGGTCCCAACAAATCGGATAAGAGGTAGTATGTATGTATAAATTATAATACATATGTACACTTTTCCAGATCCATGTTGCAGAATCTCAATGGCGAGAGGAAAAAGAAGCGAACTGAAAGATTACATGATGAGAGGGAGATTCGAACTCCCGCCCCCGAAGAGACCAGATTAACCTTTTGTCCCTGCAACCTTAGTCTGGCGCCTTAGACCGCTCGGCCATCTCACCATATACCCTTGTAATATGTACCATATAGTGACACAGACTGTTCGCAAAAATCGGTACTCGCCGTTCCTCAATTCATGAATGAGAGAAGATTAATTTCTATATTGTGCATGGTCTATAGTTTCTGGTGTTGAAGGCAAACGAATCGCGTAATTCATATCCACAACGTGACGTAGCGGATTTCTTGAAAGGACGTGTCTCCACTTCCCCTGGTCTCACCTGACATAATGCGTCATAACGTCAGGGCCTATAAAGTTTCATCACACAGACAATTTCGTACCCAGACCATCATGGACTCCTTGAAGAAAGCCTTTAACCAATCCTCCAATACCAATGAACAGGCAGCCGGCGGCGGTGGAAGCGGCGGGATGATGGACAAGTTCAACAGTTCCATGGGCGGCGGTCCATCCAGTGAAAAGAACGAAGGTACGCAGCGCACCTCTTCTCCCAGTCGGCGCGCCGGTTCTGACTGAAGGTTGATAGATCTCCTCGACAAAGGCACGGGCATCATTGCTCACTGACATTGACGGATGCTAACGTCATATTCTCGTCCACAGGCGTCGATTTCGTCCAGCAGCGCATGGGAGGAGGTCAGCAGTCTAACGAATCCGCCTTCGAGCAGGCAAAGGATGAGCAGATTTCCGATGCCATCCGCGCGAAGTATAAGAGCGCCACTGGAAAGGATTTCCCTATTGCCGACAAGTCATAAATCAAGCCCGCAGAATATGTACCAGTAGTAAACGAACTATTCAGATGATTCAGTCCATTCTGTACGCTTCCTAAGTCCAGCATCAGTGTGGCGTAGAATTCGAAATTTAATCAACACGAACGCAGCCTCTTCTGCGGCTGCCTTCACCTTTACAGCCACCCCTAATCACTCTCCCGTCTGCGCTTATGACTCGCTCTCAACCAGAATCGCCGCCGACAGCATTCACAGGATCTGGACAACTGCAGTCAGTATAATAGACGATTTTATTGCGGCTTATCATGAAAGGAAATCCGCATACATGCTACGATGGCCACTAGATATGGGTCATAAACTATCCGCCCGTCCTCCGCCGCAACTTTTGAAGAATAGTCAGGCTCTGGCATTGACAGAAACGCTCACCCCCTGAACAAGCGCTCTTCACCTTGCCGTGGTTCCTCTTCAAATCGGTTTCTGGAGCTGGTCCAAGTTTCCCGCAGCGGCGATCGTATCATTCACTATGTTAACCATTCCGTTCGCGCTATAGAGGACTCAGTTTGACCACTTGGACGTATCGAAGGCAGTTAGGAGGAAACGTAAAAGTGACGCGCGGCACGTTCTTTTGTAAATGACGCGCTGATGAGGACTTTCATGTTCTTTCGGCCCACCGCCCTCTCGGTGCTGGATACAAAAATTCTCCTGTGAACTAAGCGTTAGCTTTGATACAGCCGAAGGAGAAACCGTTATCGTCACCTTCCATGTACCACAAGTTACATGAAATGATGAAGAAAATTCACTCGCCTCCACCGTATCGTCACTAGAAAAGAGCTATCTTCAGAACAAAATCGATGAGACTGAGAAAGGACTGACTGGTCGACGTTTCCGCCTAGGAACCCATTGGCTAATGCGTATTCCACGGAAGGATGTTTTTCAAGTTGCCTCCGTAAGATTGACTTTCGTATAAGGCGTCCGAACACTTCTTCTGTCACCAGGTAAGAGTCAAAAGAAATTCTAATTTGGGAGGGAAGATACTTACACCAGATAAATCATCGCCTTCTTGAAAGAGGTCGATGAATTTCCTTGCCATACATTGTGGTAATCTTCCAATGTAGCAAAGGATAGCTCAGGCCTCGATGTCCCAAAATCGCGCCGAAAATTGGTCGGCTCGCCAGCAAGTTTTTCCTGCAGTTGAGTCCTGATGACAACAGATCAGCGGCTGAGTGTGTGGGATCAAATTGAAACTGCCTACGAGAGATAATAAGACTGTTTTCGTACCCTTTGAGAGACCCTGCATGATCAGTAGCGGGAGTTCTCAGGATATATACAATGATACATGTAATCGGGCGCCAAAAGGGAAGAGACCTGGCAGTGGATTTAAAAGATATGCAGACCACACATTGATGGGGCACACAAGTTAATTGTGAGTATCCAGAGCCTTGAACGTCAACGTTTCAACACAGACCATGAAGTTGGGAGGAGAGAGGAACGCGCGTGACGCGTCATCGATGTTATAGACCTTGTCCTTGTTGCTAGTTGGGTCGTGAGGAAAGATGGAGCGATTTGAGAATCAGTCAAAAATTTTAAAAACAAACGTTCGATGTGAAAGCAAAACGATGCTGTGGACTTGCTGTGGACCTGGCACATCGTAGGTCAGGAACGAGCCTGTCCGGACGGGTTCATGGTCGGTAGAGTGATACGAAGGCGGCTTGATCCGAGTTTATTACCGAATTCGAACATCAACTTGGTTCGATTCAGAACCCCGGGCCACAGCTTTGAAGAGCACCAAGCCATAAAAAACGGAGGAAATAGTAGGTAACAAGAACCTGATGCGGCTTCTATTTATGCGGACACGGAGGTCGACGGCTTGAAGTGACGAGATATGGATGCAAGAAAACACATTATTTCTATCCCCATAGATCGTCAGTTGAGTATAGTGTGCTCTATTATCCTGCGGCGTGCTGCCGCCTGAATCCTTGTATGAACACATCAATAATGTGGCCAATTTGCGGCACAACAAGACATCTTCAAACCCTTTCAACGTCCTTGTCCTCCGTTTATGGTGGTATAGTTCAACCGTTATACTGCTCTTGAAAGTCAGACAGGTGAGTTTTATTACTTCGCCTCCGATATCTTTCATCGACACTCTCGATAAAACAATCTTATCATCACGTTTCGAACGATACTCTCTCACGTTCGCTATCCAGTGCTCAACAGTCGTACTACAGTCTACAGAATTTCTTTGAAGGGATGAACATGAGCCAGTGGCCCACTAAAGCGCCCATCGGCCAGGATTGCCTCCCTGTCGAGCTTAAGGAAATGATCTTCGCTTGGGCCTCCACCGAGATTAATGTTATACGTGTCCTGGGTCCTCACGCGGCGCATGTCGGTAGCAAATGGAGGGAAATAGCCCTCAAACAGAACGCACCAAGATAGGCCTGCATCTTACTCGAGAAAAGGCGTCCTCGTTCCAATGCAATATATGCAGGTAGCTGTTCAGTCTGGGGCCTCCCTGGGAAATTCGCATGTTTATACATGGCACTTATGCACCTTCGAGGACCAGGGCTACCTGACTTAACAAATCTCATGATAATTTGCGAGAAGGGTTTTGATCGGTGCAGCCTTGGTGCGAGTTAATTGAGAGCTTCACCTCTCGCAAAAGGCCAAAGACCGACCGTATTTTTGTTCGATGGATAACTTGCGATCTCTTTCCTTTCAACACAGCAGTGACCGTCCAAACATTTGCTTTATTGCAAAGATATTCTATGCCACAAGATCATCTACCTTCGTCTAACATCGGAAGTACTTGACTTGGAACGAGTGCGCTTCAGCTGCAAATTCTCAGTTTGGAGGCCAACTTTATAATTATCAGGCATTCACCTCCGAGCATTGATGCTCTGTCAAATTACGAAGCATTAATTGTCTGATTGGATATCAAGGCTTTGTGCTCAAGCTAGGAATTCTATGGCGAATGAAACCTGTCGAGTTGTCTCATGTCGACTGGTCCCAAACTGTCATATCCCACCTGCCGTTGTCATAACTGTACCAAGTGGGATCCCTTTTCGACATTTTCCGTTTTCGCAACTTCACCATATGGAAATTCTGGATATTCGAATTATTGGACCGGATGACTTTATCCAATCGTCCCTTCATGTCCTGTTACCATACCTAAAGACCCTCGGCTCAAAGTAGTCCATCCTTAGCTTCCTCGAACACTTGGGAGTTTCCGAACTTACTCTATTCATTGAAGTGCCCTGGAGCTACTTGAAGATATCTTCGTGTGCATCCGGACTTGGGAGATGGAAAGACCTTAGCTATTTCAGGAGTGGAAGACGTTCTTCATGGAAGTCCATCCGATTGATAAGGACAAATATCGTGCTACTTGTATTGAGATATTCCTCATAAGCACCTGGAATTCTGGCCATATGATGTGATTGACGCGACGCGATCCTGCACGTGATGGGAAAATATTACTTTGTTTCGATTTATCGTCAGTGTTTTCTGTCAACTTCATTAAGTCAACCAACATTCAGTCTTCTACCTATTGTTCTATTATAATTACTCTCACTTCAGACTTTACAGTGCCACATTAATGTGGCAGGCGTCCGAGAGAGACCCAGCTTACTCCCGTGGGCCATCTACACGTATGCAATCTTGTCGCGTGCGTGGCGGTCGTTTTGGTAGTTTCATTGGTTGCTGGCGTGATTCTGTACTCTCAGGCTGTGCTTAGTAGCTCGTAAGTCGTTCTTCCCTTCTTTTTAATATGCTGCTGAGACGCATTGCAGAGGAAAACACTCGTTCTTCCCCAATGACGCTATGTGCTACGCCCTTTGCCTTTGATGGGCGCTCCTCGTATGTTATGTATACCCTTTTCTTTGGGTTTTGTGACAGGCTCATTTCTAGCGCTCGCCAAACTTCCTTAGCTACCAATCGGACCGAAAGATCCATCACTGACCTTGATGCCCAAGGTGCTCTCACCGCGAAGATATTGTGTCATGTCAGAGCTCGTGCTAGCCCGTGCTATATCTTTGGATTCTTCTTTCTCTCTCGCGTCATCGTTTCTCATGCATATACCCTTGAACTGGTTTACGAGTATGGACGGACGTCAACGGGGAGCCAGCACGGGATGTGAGGAATGCGACGCAGAGAGGATACAATGTGTCTGTCGGGCTGCTTTTGTTTAGAGGCAAAAGCGCGACAGTCTCTTCGTAAGTGTCGGTCTATGATGATTTTTGGCGGATAGCTGATTCATTTGTCCATAAGGCAAAGAAGCATATATATAGCCCGTTAGTCTCCCTCCTCGCTTCGAACTGGTCATCAGACCGCGCACCTGTTCACACGGTCGACGATATACCATTACATGGAACGCCTGGAGATGCCGAAGTGACAAATGTCGACACGATCATTCAGATCTACGCACCCAGAAGACCTTTTCCTTGGTATGCTGCCTTGCCGTTTCGTGCCTTTTATGACTAATGGAGTTCTCCTTCTCTAGTTTTCGGTTCCTCGATGCTCAGGAATATTCGTGAGCGATAATCATCTCGATGGTCAAGTCTGTTCCTGGGCATGTTGTATTCTTCCTTTTGAACCTCAGATCGACTAATGTATTTCTCCGTCTCTAGTCATTGGCGCCCTCGACGCTAAAGAGTATGCTCTCCTTGTGAGCCATAATCATCCTGATGGACAGGTATGTTCCTCTCTCGGCTTCGAATTTTTTTGACCTCAGATCATCCAGGCACATCTCAATGTCATTTCGTCACCCAACAACAGCTAGCTCTGGGGAACGTTTACCACCGACATGGAGGTCTCTTCCGAAATGGAATCGCCTGAAGGGCGCACATCCCTATTGAACTGGTACATTACACCTCCAATAATATTCTAATCACGGCAGAGACTTCGCGCGCTTCGTGAGACATGTGAGTATCAATTGTGTTAGCTAGAGTAACATATCTTTAAACACAGAACGTATCATAGGGTGAAGACATTTGATAACAATCTCGGAACATGTTTCATACATGGAGAGCATCGTTTGCGGGTGCGGGCGGTGATCTCATCGCAGTCCAACTTTGTGAGCCCTCCGTCCAGCCCATCCTTCCGTCTTTCTCAGATACTGACGACCGTATTTCCAGTGCGGGGAGTCGCCGACACAGGATAGTATCCTTGAATCATTTGCTATCTCGCATTTTGGTTCCACTGAGACCAGATGGCACAATGCGTGGTCGCGTTCTATTCTTTTGGTCGGTTTGATGGATTCTATCATTCGCGACTTCGTATTTTGACAGCCGCCTGGACCTGGAATGGTAACACAAAGGTTAGATATGTCTATTCGATTGACGGGCTTGGTCTGCTATTGTTAATCGATTGTCG
Organism: Termitomyces sp. K1Ag; assembly: GCA_017657315.1. Lineage (NCBI taxonomy): Eukaryota > Fungi > Basidiomycota > Agaricomycetes > Agaricales > Lyophyllaceae > Termitomyces > Termitomyces sp. K1Ag. The sequence continues at coordinate 659 of JAGGAR010000099.1, read as the reverse complement.
ATCAACAATAATAATTTGATTCACGTTCTTCTTTTCGTCCTTCTTTGTTTAATGTCAAATATGTACTGTGCAGAAAAGCACATAAGACGGCAAGTCTTAGCACACCCACGCCATCTTTAGAAGTCCCTAGAACTCATCAACAGCTTTGTCGCCACAACAACAGTTCGTCCATGACTTCCCATGTATTCAAAATAAATGGACTTATAGTGTGGATAGACTCTTTCCGAGGAAACAGCTCCATATCAGAGATAATCTGCTCGTGTTTCACAGTTCAAAAACAAGTTGAGAGTCTAAATCCTCGTCCCTCTTAGCATTTAACACTAAGGGACCAACTTCAGACTACTCTCAACAACAGCGCCGATAAACGTGGTCCATCCCCTTTTTCGTCCATATATTCAACTACAAGCAAAACCTCAGAGTATTGCCATTGTGCTCGGCAGATTTGATATGTACGCAAACATAACGCACGGTTTCAGTTAGATAAGGTAAGGTGTGGAATCCGATAAGTCCACACTTACCTAGGCAGAAACATAGAGGGACCAGGAGTACTAAAAAAGGCGCAGGATTGCCCATATTGTACGGAAGATATCCTGATCACCGGCGTCAAGATCATCGCATAAAGTGTTGTCCTCGATGGCTTCCCCTGGGGTATTGATATT
>JAGGAR010000098.1:0-26268 GCA_017657315.1 Termitomyces sp. K1Ag | reverse complement strand
CTTCCGAAGGGGTTGATGATGGCATCGAACTTCGAAGGTCCAGACAATCTCGTCGTCTTTCCACTCTGGGAGCTTTTCCAGAAATTGGACAAGTAGTGCTTCTGTTGGCAGAGGATTATCCACAAAAAGAACCTGATTTGACTGAATCCACGCACCTGTCCCTTAGGGTCCTGCTCACCCAATCGCGGTTGAAAATGACGAAGAACCGCCGATCCCTAGCCATAACATCAAATATCAAAGCCTCTTGCTCGTACAAGTCCCCTTTCGACTTGACCCCCCTCATTCGGACTATGCGACAGAGTCCTGGGATTCCCGCGCCATTAATATACTCATTGGTAAGAGTACTATGGTAGCTGATGGTGTCATATTTGACATTCCAACCCAACACTTCAATAGGAAGTGAAGCAAACGCCATTCTGTGCAGGTGACGAAGGAGAGACGACAGCAATGAGGGTATGCTAGAAAGCCGGAAATGCATGATGGTCAATGTCAACCTCGTTCTTATAAGAGGTTTGCAACCAAAAGATGGCTGACAACTTTGGAGATAGTTCACCCCTTTTCGTCCCCCACATATGCATGACATACCACCTGAAAATAGTCTTTCTCCCCGAGTCGGTTCAGTGGGTTGCCAGTCCGTGAGCCTGTATATTGCATGGCCATGAATACCATTGGGATAACAAAAATGAACAATTTCTGCGCTCTCCTTCAACTTGAACCGTCCGCATGTCGTCCCTTCGCAGGCTTCGCTATCACTGCCACCGATCATCAATGACGTTAAGTTATCGAGACACTCGGAGTCTATATTTGGACTGAAAAACATTGTTCCAACTGGGACCACTACAGGTGAACGAGACAGTAGTCGCGTAAGGAACACTGGAGGCCGAGGTCGGGTGTACGAGAGGGCTGAGGGTGTCGAGAGGAAGAATCAGAGGTCTTGGAGAAGCGGAAGATGAGATCTGAGAGCAGGGATTTGATTTCACGTTCTGGAGGATCCAGCAGTGTAGGCAAACGTCATGTGGGACGATGGAGGCTGGGGGTGGAAAGAGCTTGGTCCGAGTTCGCGTTCTGGTTCCGGGTTGAAACAAGATTTACAACATTCATCCTGTTGCTTGAGTTGACATACCTATTGGGTACGACATCATTTGAAGTTGTTGTTCTTCAGGTGACACAAGTCGACAGGAAGAGACATCCAATCAAATAAGCCTTCGCATTGTCCAAATGAGGCAGAAATTATAGCACGGTGGCTGTTGCAAGCCATGCTACGCGTAGAGAGGGTTGAGGATACGAGGATACGAGGATACTCCATACCATATGAAATAGTCCTTTGTATACTATGTACTGAACAAATGTTATCCTCTAGAAGATCTCGACAGTCCCCCGTTCCACAGAAACAACACCCGCAACTCTACTCTCAAAATCAAACATCGTCCCTTCCCGATACGCAACAATATCCCGGACCCTCCCAACTCCTAGCGCACAATCCAAATTCGTCGTGGCAATCTGCAGCGCCTGAGTCTTGCTGATCGTCCCGTTCGACTCCAAAGCAGCCCAGGCGAGGTTGAAGCGGGCGTTACGAGCGTCAAAGTCATCACGGACGCCGATGGCTACGCTGACGTTCTTAGCGAGTAGGGCGGTGAGAATGCTATCCCGCGAGAGCGGAGGACCGGGGAGACTGTAGGAAGAAAGGAAGCTCAGTCTCGAGCAGGAGTGAATAGAGTGGGTACTTACATCCTGCGCTCCTGCCATGAACCTGGATAAGGTCTAGGAGACGTGATGACAACGCTGACACCTGCCTCACTGATCTTGTCAGCGAGGAGGTGCGCTTCAGCTGCTCCCGTAAAGGTCAGACGAATGCTATTCCCACTCCACGCTTCGTACTCCGACTTGAGCCTGAGGAGCGTCGACATGATATCTGCGCTATCGACGTTCACGACCAAGGGAATCTCGCCCTTCCAACAGAAACATGGTCAATAGTATTCTTTGGATAAGAAAGAATGACCAACCGTTTGCACACGTCCCCAGGCATCCGAAGTGGAGTGATAAAGCAGCCTGCGCAGCGCTGCAACCTGCGTGCTAACACTAACATCCAAAAGCTGGTTCAACGAAACGTGCAACGCCGTCTCTTCCTTCACAATAGCACCCCTCTCCAACGCATTTGACGCGCCCGTATCAAAAGCCGTTGAAAGTCCCGCAAGGAACCCATTCGATATCGGCGCAGATATCGCTCGTGTAACTCCAGAACGGTACGCCAGCCTACAACAATTCCAATGAATCTCAGTCACTCGTTCACTTTGAAAAGAACAGGAAAAGGAAAGAGGGGACTCACAGCGTATTCCGACCCTCGAATTGTAACCCATCCACAGCCCTCATAACCCCTTCATCACCACCCGCCACACCCGGCACATGATTAGTACTACTCCCAACAAGCGGGTCTCTAACAACTCCATCCGAAGTCGATGCCTCCAATAGAATCTCCACCAACCCCAAACGCGAACCGAATGTCGTCAACCCGGGCGCGAGCGAGCCACCTTGAAGGTCCACGATCTCTTGTACCTCGTCGTCTGAGCAGAGTTTGAGGTTTGCATTGGTGCAAGGGATGAGGGATCCGTCGAAGACTAGGACGGAGTTCATGGTGCCAGTGGTGGTGTTGAGATTTGCATCGTGATCTTCCTCCCTGTCGAAAAGGACCCGAACGTCCCCATCATCATCCTGGAACCACGCACTTTTCACCCCGACAAACTTCACACTACTCTTCGATAACTCGCCTAAACAGACCTTCCGCCCCCGAAGAGGCGGGAGCCCTTCATACTCCACCGCCGCCTTTGTTTCAGCCTCCCAATTCGGTACCTCGGGCACATTTTGCAGTTTCTTGGACTTGACAAGGGCCTCAGGTTTCGCGATCTGGGAGATACCGTCAATGTAAACCTGTACGGGTGTCGCGCCGAGTGCAAGGGGGTGAGAATCCCAGATCACAACATCTGTTTAGGCGGAGGAAAAGGTCAGTCATAATACGCGGCTGTGGAAGTGGTCTTACCAGCATCATAACCAACACCCAAACTCCCAACACGATGCCCAACGCCCGCCGCCTTCGCAGGCGTCGATGTGACGGAAAGAAGAGCCAGATTCATGTCGAGGCCGTGGTAGTGCGCTTGTTGAGCTTCGTACATGAGGTATCGGCTGTTGAGCACTGGGTGGTCGGACTGGAGGTACGATATCGATAAAAGTGTGGTGTAAGTAGTAGGGAAATTACCTTCATGATGACTGGAATACCATTGTCAGCTAGGATCTTGGGTGCAAATTCGGAGTTGCGGTATGCTTCGCGTTTTTTCCTGCGTAGAAGATGTGTTAAGAAGAAATACGCGTAAATAGGAAAAAACATACCGAGCGTTACTTGCGAAGAGAGCTACGGAAGGCGAACCACCCTTGAAGAGGTCAGAAGAGATAGGAGCGAGATTGGAATGACCTACCCATGTCTTCTTGAGGAGCTCAGGGACGAGATACGTATCGCCTCCATGATGGAAGGACGCGACTGGGAATTTGAACTCGTTAGACAGCTGTACGCGTAATCGTCAAAAAGAAACAAGGAACCACACGTAATTACGCACCCGAACAATGGCATCCAGATCGACCGCCTGAAAAGTTCGAATTCATCAGAACCAATTCGTCCCTGTCAAACATCCACCCATACCTCATAACAATGCACCGAAAGCTACTCAACACCCAATCCATCAGCAACCCACCTCAAGCATCCATAGAAACTACAACTAACACACCTTAACACGCCCTCTCAAAACATCAACCAATGCCTCCCACCGCAAATCCTGCGGGAACTCTCCAAGTCCAGGGTCCGCAACACGACTCTGTACCGACCAACTTGTAGGCCACGGCCAGCTACGTCGTCTCGATTGCGAGATACTGTCGACGCGAGAACAAAACGCGTCCTGTGCGACTTTGAGCTTGCGAGCCGATTCATAAGCTTCCCGGAATTTCCAGGCGGAGTCCATGCGCGATTGGGAGTAGACGCGGGAGGGGTTCTCGCCTGGAAGGGTTGTTAGGTTGGTGACCTTATTATGAGGAAGGAAGGAACGTACCGCAGGCGTGTCTTTTGGGAAATTGTCAGCGCAGTTCGGACTGTAAAAGCTTGGAAACTTACTTCATGTGTCGCCAATGAAGATGGTCCGAGGTCTGATTGGCAATAAGAGACTGAGGGGGTTCGAGGACCTTTGAAATTGCTGATCGTTCCTCAGTTGGGCGTAACTTAATGAGAAACGACTGTCCGCCTACTCTACTGTCATTTTAAGACTCCAAGAAAAGGTGTGAAGTAAAATACCGATATTATTTGCGCTCCCCGGTAGAACCTGTGCTGTGGTTACTCCACCAGCAATAGTCAGAGCATAAGATTCATCATGAGTATTCAAAGCATCGATACTGCGAAGCCACGGAAGTATAGGACCCTTCTTCGAATTGCCGTCCATAGAACCTAACCAAATGATTCGTAAGCCCTAGATTCATAAGAACTTTGATAACCCACCCGTCAGTAGTGGAGCACTGGAAACCCCAATATGCGAGTGCAAATCCACAATACCCGGAGTCACCCATCTGCCTTCCGCGTCAAAAATATCGACTGCTTTCGTAGCACTTGCAGCTTTAACGCGCACAAGCGTATCCCGAGGCACACTCCCAAGAGATATGACAACTCCCTTATCCAACAAAATATCACCATAGACAACCTCCGTCCCATTACCCACCCCCGTCCATATTTTCGCGTTCCTGATAAGCGTGGGTGGTGTACCCACGACGCGGCGATCCGAACCTTTCGAGACTCTAGTCGCTGGGTTGTAAGATGGCCCTGGTCCAGCAGGAGTAGCGATAGAGGCGCATTGTGCGATTGCCCAGTTCACATTGTCAGTGTTGTGTAATTCGGTTAGAAATGAAGTGTATAGCAAGACCGCGGCTAGTAAAAATGCGGGTATGATGTGACTTCGTCGCCAAAACCTGTTATTTGCTCCCATAGTGAGGGATGTAAATGGTTGAGGTGGCTTCATAGGTGAATGTACACCCTAACGTGAAGAATTCGAAGCCGTCGCATCCACAATAGGTTCGAATTCCCAAGGCTTATCGATATTGAGGTCAGTGACTGAAAGGGAATTTCAAATGGCAGAAGGGAAATCTGACAGGGTCACCTGATGCGTCGCGTCTCTCTGCACTACTACTAGTACTTGCTTGCTTTGCCAACACAAGAGTTCTGTCAAGTCTGTAATGATACCGTGTTCCAATTGACACTTGTATCGAGGATAGAGGATGGTACAAGGCGGTTGAGAACCGACGACCAAAGCTACATAAGAACATAATTCTCCCTGGGTGCATTATAAGCAACTAGGACCTTTCGATGAGCAAACTGCAACGAAGAATGTTCCAATCATCGAAGATGTGTATGTATGTCACTCTATGTCGTCTAATACTGCCTAAATGGACCCTTCCACAGCCAAGTTCTTCCCAAGGAGCACTACCCATCTTTTGAACTGTCTGGGGACTTGACTGGTGCCCAACGCACGCAGATGACCAGCCGGGTAAGCCCATGTTACACTCATATCTTGCCGTCGCATCTTTCCCATTCTGCAGAAATCGGCCCAGTCAAAATCGCACGGCCATCACACCGGTGCATTCATATTATTCAGATTTGGTCGCAGTTGGCCGTGGTTGCTATCTGTTGATGGGTTGATGCAGCCTGCTTCCTTTCAACTTTCACCACGATGGCCTCCCAGCCCACTTGGGCCCGTGGTGTGGCTCCTCGACGTGCCGTTTCTCGTACCTCGACGCTTTCCTCCTCTCAGACCCGTATTCCCCAATCCGAGGTGACCTTCGAAATCTTTGAGCGGGAGCTGTCTCGCATCTCGTGCTTGCACGATCAACCTTCGCTGGAATGGTGTCAGAATAATGCCCCGGTGAGCACGAGTGTTTTCCCCATTCAACTCTGGCTGATGAGATCAGTGCGAATCCTGTCATGCGAAGGGTGTTACTTGCACATTTGAGGAGCCCAAGACAAACTTCAAAGGAGATTTGTCGACGTGCGCGGTATGTCGCGTAAAGAAGCAGAAATGTTCTTTGACGCGGTTTTGGAGGATCTTGTGTCTAGTCAGGGAGCAAGGGTGGAATCTCAGCTGGCTTCTGGAAAAGTTTGCGGGGGAGTTTATTGGGGAGGGAAAGGGTTCTCTGGTTGGGCCTGCGACGCGTACTCGTGCTCAGAGGGGTGCGGATAGGGTGATTGCAGAAGATAAAGAGGTGTACCAGCTCACTGAGGATGAGGAGATGGTGATATGTAGGGGCTCGACCAAATCGCGGGGAAAGCGTCGCGCAAAGTCCCCAACACCTCCGAGGCCCAAACGATTCCGAGGGCCTATTCCTGTCACCGTCCCCTACGTTTTGATACCGTCGTTTCGCCCCATTGCAACCCCCGCCCGACCCCGACCCCCAAAGCAGCCCCAGAAGCAAGAGTCCAACCCCGTGAAGCATGAACTCGATCCCGTGAAGCAGGAGCTCGACCTCGTGAAGCAAGAACTCGATCCCGAGAAGCAGGAGCTCGACCGGCAGCTGAAGGAGTCCTGGGCGGCCCGCGATCACCTGGAGACCCAGCTGAGGGAACTTCGGTCAGAACAGGCACTGCAGGCGGCACAATTTTGTGAGCAGCAAGCGTGGTTGGATCATCAGCTGGAGGAGGCACGTGCCGCTAATGAGCATCTGCGAGGGGAGACTGGTCGGTTGACTGCGGAAGTGAACAAAGCTCGGGCAGCGCTAGTGGTGCTGCAAGGGGAGCTGGAGGTTGTGCAGATGCGGAAGGAACATCAGAGGGAGGAGATAGGAGAGGCTATGAGGGCTTTGGAAGAGGTGAAAGAGGATTTGAGGGCAAGGAACAGGGAGGGGAAGAGCGTTGGAGTTCAGGCATCAACGGAGTCCGTTGCGCGCAAAGAGGTGGAGGTTCGCGCGTCAACATCAGTGTCGAAGGAGTCAGAGGCAAAAATCACGACTCTCCAGCTGCTGGTGGACAGCTTGAAGGTCAAGATTGAAGAGGCAAAGGCGAGGGGAGCCTCCGTGGTTGCTCTGCAACGGGACTGGTTCGCTCAGAACCTGATAACAGAGAAGGTATTCCAACTCCGTAAGTGCTCCCTTTTCCTCCTGGGCCTGATCCACTGATAACATCTCACCCACAGGATCCATACGTCGTCACCGCAATCTGTTGGACGGAGCTACTACCGCGGGCCTGCGCATTCGTGATGGCCTGAATAAGATTCACCCTGAATCCAAGTTGCCAGGGGAGATCGAGCAGGGGCTGAAGAGCTGGGAGACATTGACCCAGACCCACCGGGACTTTGTGTACTTTTGGGAGAGGGGAACACTGGAGTACATGGCCTGTGACTCTGCTCATGAAATGCCCAACACCGACAGTGTTTCCGCGTCGGTGTGGCATCACATCACCAGGGACCTACCAAACTCCTCCCGTTCCCTTGAGATGGAGCAAAGTGGAAATTAAACTATGTACTCCAGTTGCACTGGGGAGTTATGGGGGAGTTCAGGCAGACATGGGAGGGGAAGGGGGAGAAGCCCAGGAGTAACGTAATAAAAGTATAGCATAGCAAAGTTGTCAATGTAACACTGGGAAGCAGCCGGGTATATGTACTTAAATGAATCGTTCTTGACATCCTCGTAATTACGCGTTGTTGACGGCGTCGCGTCTCTGTGCTCGGCTATTTGCAAGGTGTTTGCCAACACCCTCCGAGTCGACTCTCTGTCTTTCTGGTTGCACTAGTTCTCCTACCTCGACTACTCATAAGTAACTCCTTCGCATCTGAAAATCAATTTAAGATTGTTTCAGTGGTCCCCAGTAAGTACGTACTTCCTTACTTGCTCCATGCAAAATGGCAGACACCGGCTAATGGTACACACCCTAACATGAAGAAGCTGGAATGAATCGCATTTGCAACCTGTTCCCAGTCTTCTCAATAATTGAGCTCAGCGGTAATTTGAATTGATGGGATTGATGGAGCCTGCTTCCTTTCAACTTCCACCACGATGGCCTCTCAGCCCTACAATTTGCATCCCTCCGTGCTTGCCGCCCACGATTTTCAGGAGCGTGATAATAACGACATAATTGAGTATCTCGGTACAGAGCGCAAGATAACGTTACCCGTCCGTAGTAAGTGTCGTGGCGATATGTGAAGTGCGCTGACTCTGTTCCTAGCCCCGAACTCAACGTCCCCCAGCCGTTTCTAAGACATCCGCGCCCTCCTTCTCTCAAATTCGTATTCCCCAATCCGAGGTGACCTTCGAAGTTTTTGAGCGGGAGCTGTCCCGTATCTCGCGCCTGAACAATCAACCTTCGCTGGACTGGTATCGGGATATTACCCCGGTGAACACGAATGTTTTCCTCATCTGACCCGTGGCTGACGAGAGTAGTGCGTGTCCTGCCTCATGAATGGCCTTGCTTGCACATTCGAGGAGCCCAAGACAAAGTTCAAAGGAGAGTGGTCGGCGTGCGTGGTATGTCGTGCAAAGCAACAGCAATGCTCTTTACTGCGGCTTTGGAAGATCTCATGTCTGGTCGAGGAGCAAGGGTGGGATCTCAACTGGGTTCTGGACAAGTTTTTGAGGTTAGGTTGGGAGGAAAGGAATCCTCTGGCAGAGAAGAGTGGGCATGTGACGCACACCCGTGTAGTTGATGATGCGGACAGGGCGATCGCGGAGGATGAAGAGGAGGATGAGGTGGAGAGAACGGTATGCTCGCGCTCGAAGCGTCACACAAAGTCCCCCACGCCTCCGAGGCCCAAACGACTCCGAAGGCCTACCCCGTCTCCCAACGTCGCCGGTCCCTACATTCCGATGTCGTTGTCTCGTTCCATTGCGACCCCTGCCCACCCTTGGCCCCAGAAGCACGAGCTCGACCTCGAGAAGCAGGAGCTTGACCGACAGCTGAAGGAGTCCTGGGCGATTCGTGATCGCCTGGAGACCCAGCTGAGGGAGCTTCGCTTGGATCAGGCACTGCAGGCGGCACGAATTCGCGAGCAGCAAATGTGGTCGGATCATCAGATGGAGGAGGCACGCGCCGACAACAAGGATCTGCGAGAGGAGGCTGGTCATTTGACTGCGGAGGTGATTGAAGCTCGAGTAGCGCTAGCGGTGCTGCAGGGGGAGTTGGAGGACTTGAGAGCTGCGAGAAATGGGCAGCAAGAGAGGGAGGAGGAGAGCGAGGCCTTGGCAGTGACGCGGGAGCTGGGAGTGCCGACGGCAGCAAAATCCACAACACACAGCGAGGTTGGAGTACAGGCATCAACGGAGTCCGACACAAACAAGGAGGCAGATGTTCAGGCGTCAACGTCAGTGTTGGAGGAGTTAAAGGCGAACGTCGCGGCTCTCCAGCTGCTGGTGCACAGCTTAAACGTGAAGGTTGAAGAGGCAAAGGCAAAGGGTGCTTCCACGGTGGCTCTGCAGCGGGACTGGTTCACTCAGAACCTGGTAATGGAGAAGGTGATCCAACTCCGTAGGTGCTCCGTTTCCTTCCGGATCCCCACTGATCTTTCTCCCGTAGGATCCATCCGCCGTCATCGCCTTCTGTTGGATGGGGCTATTGTCGCAGGCCTGCGTGTTCATGATGGCCTGGATGAGATTCGCCGTCTGTTAAAGAACTTTCCAAGGGAGCTCAAGGAGGGGCTGACGGAATGGAGGGAATTGGTGCGGAACCATCGGGAGTTTGTGTACATTTGGGAGAGCGGAACATTAGAGGCCCGGGCTTGTGAAACCGCCCATCAAATGCCCAAGAACGACGATGTTTATGCGTCGGTGTGGCACCACATCACTCAGGACTTGCCAAACTCCCCCCGCCGTTCCCCTGACTTGGAGCCAGATGAAAGTTAACCACACTGCTCCGGTTGGTGAGGGGCGGTGGTGAATGTAACGCGGGCACTGTGGGGAGAGTTATGGCAGAGCAAAGGCAGACTGGGGAGGGGAAGGGGGAGAAAGAAGCTCAGAAGTAACGTAATAAACCAAAATATACTATAGCAAAATTGTCGATGTAGTACTGCGAGAAGTGGCTTAAAACACTCCAAAACACTCCGAATAATAACAATAAAGTCGCCAGGCATAAATGAATCGTTCTTGACACCCTCGTATATTACGCGTTGTTGACGCGTCGCGTCTCGGCTATTTGCAAGGTTGGTTGGTTGGTTGTGATTACCGGCGCTTGGTTGGTTGGTCAAGGTGTTTGCCAACTTCCCCGAGTCTCAAACTTTTTCTGGTTGCATAAGGTTGGGCTAGTTCTTCGACTTCTACTCATAAATATTCCTTGGATATTTGAAAGAAAGCGAATTCAAGACTGTTTCAATGGTCTCTAGTAAGTACGTATCGTGACTTCTTCCCTTGCTCCATGCAAAACAGTGGCAGATGCCGGTTGATGACATGCCACAGTGTGCATAGTACTTAAGATAACGAGATAACAATTATATTTGACTCGATAAAACACTACAAGTCCCAAGTGTATGCTAAAAAGAAATTCTATCCCGGGATTATGTGTTCTACATTGACTGCCCGTGTACTTAATCTTCTTCCGAGTCAGTTCACTCACATCAGCCCCGTTTCAACAAACCTCGAACCAACTTGAGTATGGTTGCCGACGTTGCTAGTCTTCGAGCCTTCAGCTGGTTTCCGTTTCAAGAGGATCCTTGGACTTCCACCTTCCTTAGGAAGGTCTGGAAGTGGCTTGTTGCGATCGCGCTCATACCAGGTCTGTAAAATCAGCATGAATTTGCGCCTCTCTCAGCAATTGAAGGGATTGACTCACGGCCACACGAATATTAGGGGGCGGACGATTTCCTTTAAACTGCGTGGATGACCAGTTGAATTCCTTATCTACCGCAGGCAAGCGCGAAAGTAGCTTGTTACTTTCGTTCTCGGATGGGATGGTCCTCAAATCATCGATATCAGGAATTGGGCTCTCGCTCTTGTGGACATGGTCCGAGTTCTTGCTTCGCGCGATACTTTCATTCCCTGTTGGATTGATTGTATGTCTCGAAGGCGATTCCGGAGGGTGCTGGCGAGAGCCACTGCGTCTAGTGGCATTACTTCTCTCAAGCGGCCGCTTGACTTGGGAAGGTACTTCGGGGGTGAGTCTCTTACCTTTCATATCTAAGTTAGTACTCGTTCTGGACGGATGGTGCTGAGCGAGTGGCTTGACTGTCAGAAAGGAACGATTAATCGCTCTAGGAGTAGTACTTCCTCTTGAGTCTGTGTCACTTCCATCCTCGATCGGGACTTCCCTTGACTGTGAGTATGACTTTGTTGCGCCCGAGAGAGTAGTTGAGTCTCGTCGGACTCCATCCTGAGGGCCACCAACCGCGGCCTCCAGGCTCCAGGGGCGATTGATTGGCCGAGGCGTAGTGCTTCCTCTCGAGTCTGCGTCACCAGCGTGATCTCCTATTCGCGAAATTGATATGGTCGGGTCTGGAAGAGTAGGCGAGTCACGTCGTGAAGCATTCCCAGGGCCTTTAGTTGTGATCTTCGGCCTAGATTCTACCTGCTTCGGCACAGCACGAGACTTAGTTCTCCTTGAATCTGTATTCTTCGCTCCGGAATTCTCAGCTTTTCTCAGAGACTCTTGCTCTGATCGCCTTTTCGTTGAAGTTGCATGAATTGCCCATTGCGCCCATTCCGCGTCTCGCGGGGTAGTACAAGAACGAGCCTCGAATTGCGTGTCCTCGAAGTTGCGTGAGTTGTATTCGCCTTGTTCTTTCTTCACATCAGGGTTCGCTTGGCTAGACATAGTGTGGCGACCTTTATCCCGAGTCCTTTCTTGTGATCCTCGTGAAGCTGTCACCTTATTTTCGTTCGCTGGTTGATGGTGACGCCTGGGTCGAGTGTGATCAGAATGGTATTGTTCTTCCATAAGCCACAAATCGCCTTCGAGGTCTCGAATCTGTCGCAGATTTGGTTTGTCCGCTTTGACTAGTTTGTATGTCGTCACTTCCCTACGTCGGCTAGCGCGAGAGGGCATTTGTTGATCTGCTGCTCCAGATGTGCCCGCCATTCCAGGTTGAGGGGCACTTGTGATATATAGGTGGGTGTAAGAAGCTGACTGCGGGGGATTGTAATTTGCGGGCATTTAGCTGAACTGTGGCTTTATTATATCTTGCGTCATTCTTGTTTGCCACATAGCGGCTGTGCATGGGATAATTTTTAGAGAATGTGACAACAGTTTCTTGTTCCTATGTATATTGTGTGAGCTTTGTTTTGGATAAAAGGAATTAACTCATGCCAATCCGATAAGTATCCCGGCAATTCAACAGATATTACACAAATCCAGTCATAAGAAGCTTGCAAGAAACATGTACATAGTGTCGAAGTGTATACATGGAAGGAACTATAGTCTGATCACACGAAAGGGGTAGGATAGTTGGATGAGGCTGAGCTTTGATTTCGTCTAGAACACCTCTATGAATTTACTACCTGATGCCGTCTAATTCCAGGAGAATGATAAGATCTCTGAACGAAATGAATACACGAAACACTTACTCGTTGAAACCAAGATTTACGCCGTTCCCTTGGGAAGATGTTTACACCTGCCATGTTTGTAGGACTAGGTGCATCTGTGAAGAAGGGATCGCGAGACCGCGGTCTCTCTGTCGAAAGATGAGACCTAGATTGAATTGGTTGACGTCGTAGCTTAGATGATGATAAAGGCATCCCATCAACTGCGGCACGAGCTGGACTTGTGCGCCTGAACAACGTGAATGTTGTCATTTGGAGGCATAAACGCTTGGCGTTCTTGGTCATAAACGTCCACCAATTTCTTGGAGATACATGATTTTCACTCTTTGATGTATGAAGATTTACGGTATAGTCAGAGTATCCTCCGGAACTTAAGAGGACCTGGGGTTGAGAGTGTGGGCTTGGCTGATTGGGCTCCACGATGTGTTCTCCGCCAGATACACCAACTATTTGGTCTGAAGAACCCATGTGTGAATGAGTTGTTGCAGGTCCGAAGCGTGCCTCAGTTGCAATGTGTTTTTTCGATCTCTTTCGCCGAGGTTTTTTCGATGTGCGAGGACTTTGTGGTGACCAATTTGGAACCCAGAAATGTGAACTAGCCCGCGTGGCTCTGTTGGATTGTATCAGAGAGTCTGAGGGGTCTTGAACTTGTATGTTATCTCGAGGTTCGAGCAATGGTCCGGGTGGAGGATTCCGCTGGCGTGCTTCACGGGATTGTCCTCTTAAAGTATTTGCGTCAACATGCGCGGGAACATGTACGTCCTGTTGTCGCTGGGCATGAAAATTAATTCTGGAGTTCATTATGATTCTCAAGGTGAAAAGTTCATACAGCGCGTCGTTTAGTTTTCCGGGCCTGACGATCATCACGCTCGTGGGGTGAAACGGATTGAGATGCTTGTGGTATGGTTGTAACATGAGAGTATCCGCGACAGCTTTAGACTTACCTTTGAAGCCTTCGTCACGGGTTCTTTCTGGCTTTGAGTGTTTGGTGTAGTTGTAAGAAGATTTATGAACATCAAATCCACTATCGTGATCAGTCGATCTGCGGCCATGTGTTCGGCCTTCTGCTGTTTCTGAGCGCTGGAGAAGGACAGTGAACTTCAGACAAGGTCAATTTGAATGAGAAGCATGATGATTGTCTTGCCTCTACACGTTTATTGTACCTGCCATGGTGCCTAGAACGCCGCTCTCTCGAGCCATGAGACAAGGAAGGAACATCACGAGCGACGGAATGGGTGCGTTCCACTGCGGCCCCAACGTTGGAATCAAGTCGGACTATGATTGGAATACTTGGTATGATTTCGGTTCCGCTACGCATTGTGAGTAAATATTCAGTGTAGTTGGACTGACGCGTCGTCTGTACTAGAAACGTGGCTAAGCGACGGTTTAAGCTTGTCAATAGCTCGATCAGGTTACCTAGGCTGAAGTACAAATATACTAACGTTATTGCTCCTCGAGACGGGGTGTATTGTACCGACCAATTCAAGCGAGTTCTTAGGGAACAAGACAATAGATACAAGACTTGAAGAGATAAGTACAAGGAGATAAATGGAATTGTTGTCCGTCGCAATAGGTTAGCTCGATATGAGTGCTGGCATAAACTCACTGGCATGTGCTCGATTGACTTCTATTCAGGAAACTGGGAAGGTACACGAGGTGTTCACGTTTTGTTGCGTAATCAGATAAGCGCCTATGATCGTTATCACAGCACTTGTAACATGGGCGCTCGGTGAATTACTATATATGGCCAATGTGAGGAACAGTGACATGACTCATGCTACCTCACCGTCCTCATCAATTCCGAGTATCTGGCGAAGCAGATGAATTTGACCAAAAGGTCTCTCGCTGCCTAATAATGTCGATGCCGCCTCATACTTGTTCTCGGGCCTTTTGACCTCCTCACAAATCAAGCTATATGCACGAGCCATTCGTTCGAGAGCAGTCTGATGAATCTTCGTATGAAGGTGCTGCACCGTAAGTTGGGACAGCCGCGGTGATTGAACGACATCTGGACTAGATAGCCAGAGGGAAAAGTTCCGCAGAGTGGCTTGTAGCTTGGCAGGTTGCATTGAAGGGATTCGTGATAGAGGTTCCTAGATAAGTTTTAGTAGTAGGACAAGCAGACGGAAGAAAATTTTACATCTGTGGGGTAGTTGGCACATATTTCTGCGACTTGATGAATGTGTGCATCAACCATGATGTTCGTGTACTGACGGGATGTGAGATTTGAAAGTGGAACAAAGCGATCCACGCACATGTTCGTCTATTAGTGAAGACACTTGTTCATCAATCAAAGCTCTGACAGATGTTTGCTTTGCTCGCGTGAATGAGAAGGGTTCTAGAGCAGTCTGTGAAAGGTAAGAAGTATGTAGTGGGTGACCGTCATAGAACGGACCTCGATATAGCTCAGGCAATTAAGTATATAAATGGGCTGATCCCATTTCGTTCCAGGGCGTGATTTCTTCTCGTTCGTACTAGTGATCATTTCGATTGCGGGGTCGACCATGGTATCCGAGATCTTCTCGAACCCAGCAACTTGTTCGCTTTCATCTTCTCCGAGAAGTGAGGATTGATAAACGCTCATAATCTCCCGTAATATTTGGACATGATCCAAGATTGCGAGGGGAGGTGTTAGAGACGGGTCATCAGCTTCCTTCAATGATGATATTTGATTAAGCTGAAGGCATCCAGAGAATCAATTGGACTCACGAGCTGCACACGTGACAGTGCGCGACCTTGTGCAGATATAGACTCGTAGAAGACAGAATACGCGACAGCTGTAATCCTGTCGGCCAATTAATCATGTATTCGAGCAGCTCAGAGTGTAAACTCACTCAAGGAGAGTCTTTGATAGAAGGGCATCATTCCCGATTGTGCGTCGCATAGTCAACGTGTAGAACTGCATAAGGTTGGCGATCTTATACGAGACTATGCTACTCTCTTGGGAGCGGATAGTTTGTTGCACTCGGACCTAGAAAGAAAGGGGTAAAGGTTGGGATACAAAGTAGCTGATAAACCTGGATACCTTAAGAGGCACACACAACTTCTCAACACAGAGGTCCATGAGCTCTCTAATCCAGTCTTCCTCCTCGCTCTTCCCATCAAAGATACGAACACTCCCAACCATGCGCCTGTCGTTTGCTACCTGGAAGAGTGCTTCAAGAAGTTCACGCTCTGCCGCTACAGCTTGATGAACCCATGCAAGCATGTCTCCGATGTATCGAAGTGGATCATGGGCATGAAGTTCAATAGGGCGTGGCAGGCCCGAAGGTCCTCCTCTTGTCAACGCGGTTATAAAGGAAGATATTAATGTTGTCTGGCGAGTCTGAGATAAGAAGCTGACGGCTTCACTAAGCAAAGATGGATATGAGCAGGAAAAGTAGATAGATGGGACAACGCGACTGACGTCAACAGCTCAGGACGTTTTCGTAATCGCTTGACAGCTTCTCTCATTGTAACAGTAACTTCAAAGTGAAGCTCACGCCCTTTTTGCTGAAACTCATGAGAACACCAACGGACTATCTTCTCGTAACCTTGTTCCAGCCTTGAGGAGGTCGACGCCATGATATCTACGCTAAAAAGACATCGAGAAATCAGTTCTGAAGAGGATTGCACAACTAACCCGGCCTGCGTCGGTCCATCCTCCCCCGACATAAGAATCCGGCAATCGTCTCGAATGAGCTCCGTTCTATCCATGGCAGCGAAGAAAATAGGTCCAACAGGCTCATCCCGGGAAGTGATGGCCTCGGTCTCCTGTTCAGTGAGCGTGAACCGCGCTAGAAAGGCTGTGACAATAGATTTTCTGTTTTCAACGTCCTGTCTTAAAAAGTATTCGATAATAAAACGAAATAGCTACGATAATCCGCATACCTTTCTTCCCGGAGGCTACCGGCTCGCTCAAGCAGAATTTTGCTTGAATCTGCGGTCAGCTGTAACTGGTGTTCCGCCTCATCACAACTCAACCGCATGGCACTGATATGTTGCTGCAATTCGTCCAATTTCTGAAATACAATCAATCGACTACTCACTACATTTGTGAGGGACTCACACACTTGATCCACATCACCAAACGCTTTCAAAAATTGCTCGCTACCATGCGTGAGCTTGGTCTCCATATCTCTACGCATGTGTCGGCGAGCATGAGCTGCTGATTCTCCAGGTACCGCTTCATTAAGCGCAACTACGGCAGCGCAATTGGTCCCATGCTCATGGACATCGTATTCAGCATCTTCGTGTGGTAATAGAGAGCTTTGTTCATTGCGTTTCAGGGGTTTAGGAGTTACATAGAGATCTGAGAGGGTCTGCAAGGCTTCCCTGGTCGCATCGTCGTCGAAATTGCTGCTCAATGCTTTATAAAGCCGTACAGAGATTGGATTTCTGACCTGGGGCGCAGTAGATGGCCTGCGTTCCGAAGCCAGAGAACTCGAAGTAGAACTACGCGATAGAGAGGATATTGCAGGCTTCACAGCAGTCATCTGTTCAGGATAGGATCTGGAACACCAAATACACGCAAATATCAGTGTTACGGGTGATTGCCGACTGGCCGGGTTCTTGTCAAACCCGATTCCACAGACTCGAGCTCCAGATTGGTCTCCCCACAGATCTCCATAGATGCAGGCTTTGTTCATATTATGATCAATTGCTTCGTTGACGCTCGTCCTTTGACTACGTTCTCATTCTCTTGTTCTCTTGAAATCCATAATCGTCGATCAAGAATCTCAAAGGAACTCCACGATGTGTTGCGCACACAACGGTGACCTCGAGACAACCGCACAGGAACTTGAGTTCCAATTATCCATACTTACGCAATTTGTCCGTGTGTCATTTGGCCCTTCGTCCCAATGCAGAGCCACCGTGGGTCGTAGGCGTCGAAAACGGACCTGCAACAACTTTTCTAATCTAGGACTTGACTCCTTGAAGGATCTCCAATTCAATTGCCTACAACAAGCATTCTTCGCTTGTCGCAGCTAATGATTTTCAGAATCTTCTCTCCGCTTAGTAATGGGCTTGAACCTGGCATTCTTGTCAAGTCCAAGGAAATTGTTACCCTCGTTTCTGACATCAACCCAACAGTACCTTGGATGCTAGTTACCATAGAGATGTTCAAGTCCATGTAAACGGACATCGATGTTATGTTTAATCAAGTTCCTTGGTTGCTCACTCTGAATGTCATTGGCAAATTGTGGGTGTTCGTGGTACCGTTGCTCAATCTGAGTATCGGTAAAGAAATCTGGGTGGCAATCATGCGTCTAAGAGAAATTCTCATATATCTCGACAGGTCGAACAAGCTGTCGCCTCTCGAGAAATCTCAGAGAAGGACCTGCGCCTCTTAATTTTTTTTGTTGACTCCTTGGTTTGGATCAATGTGGTGATGTTTATTATTAAGGATATAATGTCAGATTCACGTTCCCGTCATCCGCCGTCGGTACTACTTATTTTTGATTTTTTGTAGCACTGGTGTAACGCGAAACCTGGCTGATCTTACTCCCTCCATATCTGTATAATTACTGACACATCTACTAAATAGGCTTCAACATTCGGATGATGTCAAGAGGGCAATGGTAGATGGTTAGTTTTATTTTCCTTCTTCCTTTCGACATGATTTTTGAAATAGACTATCGCTGGTATTTCTGAGAAATTTGGCCCTATTTCATATTCCTCTCAGTCTTTGGAAATGTGTTCACATGTAAGCCGAGTACAAGTGATCGATATCCTACTCGGCTATCCGGTTGTACGTCCATCTACCTTTCTATGGCCTACTCCTGAATCTCGTTGTGCAGTTGATAATCGTTTCGACGCCACTCCTTAGGATGTTTCCGTCTGCCATAGCCTTCAGTCTTTATACAGCCTTCATTATTCGCCTACTTCTGGAATCTGCCTCACTTGGCTTCCCGAATGGCACATTCAAATTAACCCTGATTGATGCGAGAGATCTTGTCTCCTCGTTGTCCCTTCAGCCACTTCGCCCGTCCAACCAGCCATGCCCAAACATGCAGATATCAGAATCCCGCCCCTTGGAGGAAATTCAGGAAGGTCTGATCAGATGGTCACCCAGTCATCCAGAGACAAGTATAACGATGTACCAGAGAAAAGGATTGGGTCAGGCCTGCGGTAAAGGGAATGAAATTGTCGTACAGGTAAGCCATGTCCATTCATTGCTTTCATTGGCGTTTGGCGAAACCCATCCACGGTAACGTCACAATTCAAGAGAGTCATACCTCCACCTCTCGTACCTTTACCGTTAAGAACGCTTCCTTCGAGATCCAGCCAGAGGAACTCGTGCTTATTGTGGATGCCAGAGGGAACAGCAAGACCGCTTTGGTCGAACCTCTGATAGGAATCTCCCAATCAGCCTCAGGTAACATTCGCGTGTATGATCAACCCTTTGTAAGCAATGACCTCGATACTCACCGCCGAGAGACGACCTTCCACACGCAGTACCACGAGAAAGTGTATAGTCTCACCATCGCTCATAACACCATGTCCGGGCATGACAGTCTTCACGATCCCCCGTTTGCGCAGGCGGCTGCGATCGCTACTGGCTGCTCTGGTCTCTTTTCAAAGACGGAAATTGTTGGGCTTCCTGACTTGATCTGCCAGAGCGCAGGACAAGGTCTCATAGGTACCAAGACGATTGATGCTATGGGAATTGTAAGGCCTTTGCTCGAAGAGAAGTTTTCCGTCACTCTATCGCCCGCCGAAGAACAGCGATTGACAGCGTACAGTTTGACCTGTTTTACGATTCTCGTTCTGGCAGTCTTGGTTCAAGGGCGCGTATGCTGTACCGACTGTATAAGAGGGATACCAGGCTCTTGGTCCTCGACGAACCAGCGGACAAGCTCAATGCTGAAGACGAAAGTAAAATTATTGACAAGTTTGTGGATGCCAGAGAAGGTATCACTACAATAGTTGTTTCTAAACGTTTCAAGAATCTTACGTCTAACGGTCTAAAGCTGACCTCATCCTGTACGTCGAGAAACTCTTCAATGCTTGTCATACTTACCATGTCTCCAAGGTGTCTGGACAATGGCAGGATCGTTCAACGTGGTACGCATGCTCAGTTAATGGATATGCTCGCCTCTACAATGCGCTTGAATGTTTTTCTTCGTTGAACACTACTAGGTCGACATATATGTATGTAGGGTGGATACATTTCCTGTCTTCTAATTGTATGTAGCATCCTCTCTGTCTGGGGTCATGTGTATCTATCTCTACTGAAAGGTTGCTCGGAATTGTTGTTCTTGTGTCTGTAAAGTTGTATATGAAGTTCAGGCTTTGAGAAATCCACAGACACACTTATGGCCATCATGCATCATGTAAGTCCACTCCAAAACACGTATTGTTTCAAGAAAAATATGTATTTTACACTGAATGTCAAGTCTGGGTGACAACGGACAAAAGATGGTTCGAATACAAGAATACTACAAGAAAGACATACAAGAAAATGGGAACCGTATAGCATGTCCACTGTGTGTCCGAGCGTGGAAACTCTTGATACCACACAAGTGTCGATCTGTGTTGATTTAGTCAAGATAATCCCGATAACCGTAGTGACGCTCGCCCCTCCGTGGTCCATGGTAGTCTATGCCAGCATATGAGTTAGGAAGGAGGACGTCAAGAGTAGCACGTACAGGTGGTCGTATCACGGATTGGACTAATCCCCGACACACCGGCTAAATTGATGTAACCTTCCCTGGACATTCGAGCATCAGCGCCGGCAGAACCCGCATTAGGGGTGACCCATTGAGCGCGGCAGAAGACACACGACAACTGTTTGCCGCTATTCATTGAGCTAATCTTCCCTGTTTCGTTGATAACGTGGTCAGAAAATGAGTCGGTGGTAGTATCCTTGTTGTACTTACACTGCTCGAAGCACTGTTTATGAAGAGCATTCCCACATTCTTCACAGAACGTTAATAAAGTCTCGTTGACGCCATGCATTCCTTCATAGCAGATGGGGCAGTCATCATCCGGCCCGGGGATGCGTTTTTTACTCGAGGAATGCGCATCCGTAGTGGTGGTAGCTTTGCCCGTAGCTCGTGCGTGGGCCTCCCGAATCCGAGGATTTGCGAGCGCATTCGGCGCTAACGGTGCTTCTGCAAAAATCGTCTCCAATTCACTTGTCAGAAGCGCCCTGTTAGGAGGTAAGCGGTGATTCTAGAATTCATAGATCAGGCACTAACTTTTGATACCAAACGCCCGATTCTTGCGTGACTTGAAGAACTGTTATGTACCAAAAGTCAGGAAACAAATTGTTTTCGAATATACGATCAACGAACCTTTCAAAAAAATGAAAAGCTTTGCGATATGCATCAGTAATAGTGGTAGATTGTCACAACGAACTCACAATGTGTTTACAGTGATTCCCTTTTAGTGCGTCCGGACCTGCATGAGAATATGAGACATGTAAAACAAATGCAATCGGGTCAACATGTACAATTACAGCGGGGGTGGTGATCGATAGTTACACTGTACACCTATGTCATTGGATATCAGTGACGAAATTTGCGAAAGAAATGTCTATTGGACGAACATTACCGGTCGAACCAAGAACGCTAAAAGTCTCCTGTAGTTCGCCCGGCTCCCTCCGCCGGTCAATCATAAAAAACCTAATATGAATTCGTTTAGTATGTACAAGTCAAGATGATTTGACTGAAAAGATACCTTTGAGACATGACCCGCTCCACACGGTCGAGGATATTTTGAGGACAAGACTTCTTGAATCTGGCACCACGTTTTTCTGGTTGTGGGGCATCAGGATCGGCCTTCTTACGCGTCCTAGCAGCCTTTCTGGGTTGTGATGGCTCCGGTCCCATAAAATCTGGTGCAGTGGATGGTACATGAGGGACCTCGGGAAGCGTTTCTGCCCTGGGTGGGGGGTACGCTTCGGACATGTCGTAAGAGGCCGTTGGCGCCGATCGAGATGATGAAGCTTTCATAGAAGATGTGTTTGAAGGTTTCGTACGCGCTCTTTTCGATGGCGGCAATTCCGATGCGACAGAGGGTGTAGACGTTTGTCCTGCAGGCGTCCAGGCGACGAATTTCCCATCGCGTTTTCGTTTGCTAAGAACCATGGCCGATAAAAAGATGTTTCTAAAAGGGCGTGTAGATGGAAGGAAGAATAAAGCTAATGGCGAGTGCGGAATTTTGGGAAAAAACTGCTGGTCAAAGGTCCTGAGCACTGAAAAAGCAGCGCGACGTCACATGACAAATGGAGAAATAAAAACATTCCCACGGCTACGTATTCCGAATTTCAATGCTTGGACTCCGCAAAGCCTTACGGTGGCTCAAAAACAAAGTCGTCGAAAAGGCGCAACGGCTGGTCCTTACTGTTATCGCCGCTGGACCTACTCCTAGACATGTTGCTTTTATAATGGATGGAAACCGACGGTATGCGAGAAGTCATCAGAGAAGGGTCCAAGAAGGTCACAAAGAAGGCTTCTTAGCTCTACGGAGAGTGGGTATGGTTTCTTACACATAGGTTCAGGAACCATTCTAACTCACAAAATGACCACAGATGCTAGATATCTGCTATCGATTGAACATAAAATGCGTGTCAGTGTTTGCCTTTGCGATTGATAACTTCAATCGGCCAGAGGATGAAGTCGAGGCGTTGATGAGCCTGGCAGAAGAAAAACTCATAGAAATTACCTCGCATGGGTAAGCGCTCTTGCCTTCTCTTCAGATGTAACTGATTCTGTTCTGCAGCGACCTCCTAAATGAATATGGTGTCCGACTGAATGTCGTGGGGAATGTAGCGCTACTCCCAGAATCGGTTCAGAGGGCTGTACGCAGGGCAGAGCGGATGACACGCCACAATACCGCGTTAGTTGCTATTGTTGTCCGACCATTCACGTTATTGACACCATTGTAGTGCAATATTCAACCTTCACATGCCGTACGCCTCCCGTTATGAAATAACGTTAGCCGTCCAATCCTGTGTCCGGAATTCCATCGCCTCAAACGATGACCAGTTCGTCGTTAATCATGTCGATCTTGAAATAATATTGACCGAGTTAAACTCACAGGATAATAACAGAGGATGATATAGATAACCAGTTGCTAACGTCGCTCTGTGGCAGCCCGCCGCTGGACGTTTTGGTGCGCACTAGTGGGGTAAAGCGCTTGAGTGATTATCTCCTCTGGCAGGCCAGTTTAACTACTGAAGGTTCCTTTGCCTAACAACTGATTACTCTACAGTGTTGCGAAGATACTCAGATCCACTTCATAGATACCTATTGGCCAGACTTTGGACTACTCGATTTTATACCCGTCATTCTAGCTTACCAGCGGAAGGTTTGGAACCGCACAAGCATTCATTGACAATTAGACACCTCCCCACTTCTAATTTGGAAGTATAGATCAAGGACTCGTTATAATTTTTTACTGTGTGGATGACATAGGAAGATTTCGACAAGATTTCTACTCGATTAGTCTGCCTGGGCCATGTATAGCCGCTGGTGATCGTTCTTCTCGTTACTCATAATCTCAGGAGTTCTTTGCTAGACAACATTCCTTTTCTTCATTCACTGGAGTATGCGTGAGTATGCAGCATACCCCGATCCTGACCTACACTACCAAGTCGGCCTTTTTTTACGATGTTGCTAAACTGGTGAGTGACACAAATATTGTCTTCCCTTTCTTGAGTTGGAAGAAGTTATTCATTATGTCGCGTTCAACAATGGAGCCCATTGTAGAAGAAGTCCTTACGCGACGAGCCTTTGTTTCTGCCCGTGATGATTATGTTTTGCCTACCGTTATCACCGACGACTACTAGCTGACCAGGTTCGACATCAAATGATACATTTGAATTGTAGAGCCTTCATTGGGACTGTTGTATGCACAGCAGACGTTCTTTTGGATATGAATCTGTAAACAATAATGCCCCAAGTCGTCCGTCGAACGCCGATGTTTTTTTGGTAGGAACCCAAGTTTCCGAAGTGCACAACTGCAAGTGAGTAGAAACTGGGCGAATATGGTAGAAATGTGCGGAGGTTGAGGATACAAGTGACAGAATCGGTGAATGGTAGAAATCATGCTTTTAAGACTACTTGCTACTAGGCCAATAGGTGCCTTTGAATCTTCTTTGTGTGGTTTGTGTCAAGATCAACAATGCATAACTTCAATGTAATATATACCAGCTCCATAACTAAGCAACGACAAAGGAAATTCACTTCTACAGTTCTACTTTGAACCCTCAGGATCTTCGGGCAAATTATTCTCATCGATGGTTTGTACACCCATAAAATCTGCTTTCTGTTCAAGACGTTTAGCAAAGGCTTGACCTACGAGACAAATGTTTGTACCTTCAACATCAGCAGGAGGGCTGTTCGGAACATAAGTCCAGTAACAACATCAGAACTCGGGTCTTCTGTTAATGGATCGCCAAATTCGGCCTTTACGATCAACTTATCCTTGTCAACCCTATCTCCCTTGTATAGTCCAATCACTCTGCGGTGTCCACCTCCTTCTGCAACTGGAACTCTCTCCGAGCCGATTGACATGCAATACTCTCCGTTAAACTTCGATTTTGAGTCGCCATGGACTCGTTGTAATTGCCTCGACTCTACAGATTGTTGATATTCACCGTTAACCATCTTAAACGCTTTCTGGCAAATATTTTGAAGGGTGTAACCCTTCAAGACCTCATCTTTCAGGAATTTCTGAACACAAACGTTTGCGTTAGTGATTATCGCGGAGGCATTCCAAGACAACTGACCCTATTAAATGCAACTCCTTTATAGACTTTGACTGGCATTCTTGCATACCGGTTTAAGGCTGACATTGTGGTGTGTGCACTTGAATTGCTACCTTGGAAGATGTGTAATGGAGTGAATGCAGTGAATAGATTGTTTTTCCCAGTGTTATTTTGCTTCCTTTTAAATGGCTTGGCTAGTGTGGCGTTGCAGGAACAGTAATAACAAGAAAGTATTGTTGCCTTGTTGTCATGATTCAATTTTGTTCAGATTTTTCTGTTGTCCATTTTTGTTAATAACAAGGTAGTGTATTCAAGAACAAATGCTTGTGGAGTCTATGACAAAAGCTTCGAAAAGCCATGTGTAATGTTTTCGACACGCGCACTTATCCGTTGAAAACCTAAAAGGAGTTAGTCACACAAAGGTCGACAAAATCTTGTTCTATGATTTCCAGAATTGTATATTTTCGTGATTTGTACGCCTGCATAATTTCTGGTGTTGCATTGTTCCTTCATCCATCCTGAAGCTTCATGCCTTAGGATGGACTCCACTCATCTTGGAGTCAGTGGTTGTGACAAGTTGGTGGCAGTGAGTCCTCAGAATTTAGACCCCCTCATGATAAAGAATTTAAGAGGTTTGAACTCCAAAAGGACTGCAGATTAAACCGAACAGGCTTCGGGATCATTCCATGATGTGTGGCATGGATCGGGTCAAGAAACAAAAAGCTTGTTCAATCCAAACAGTCTTGTTAGCTATTTTATTCACATAGGTCGATATCAGAATAGTAACATAGTAACAAGTAACAATGTATCAACAAGTTTTAATCCGATGCGCGCGCTCCGAGTCGCCGCGTGATGTGAGGCAGCTTTGATGTTCTGAACCAAAGATGACGCAAGGAATCCACTATACCGTTTGTTGAAGGGAGAAAAGAAAAAAGAGCTTGGAGAGATAATGTATGGGAGCTTTTGTCTTGATGTTTTTACCTTTGACTTTGACAAGCGTGGCTGGCCGAGTTTGGGCCGAGTATTGTCAAGGAATACCATAGTTAAGTACAACTAGGGCATGTTTTTTTGTCTGAAGAACAGATCCTATAATAACCACATTCTGGGAAAGCTTTTGTGTAACCTGTTGATAACAGATGAGTCATGCTGGCCCGCTTGTTGCCTTCACAGCTTTAGCAGGTTGTGGAGCGGAGTGTGAAAGACCGGATCCGCGCGTGCAGTTTGTTCGGTCCAGCTTCGTCTGTTGCGCGCTGACAGGAGTTGAACGTTGAACGATGACGCTGGTAGGTTGGGGCTAGTGTCAGCAAGTGTGACACGGTATGCGGGGCAGATTGGTCGCTCACCAAACACGAGCAACCGCGGCCAGAATGCGCCGCCTAAGATCATGAGATGTGAAAGGGGCGGGACAAGCTGCCGGGTATGCGCGCAACGTGACGATGCGTGAGTCAGAGTTCAAGTGAAAAACTGTCGACGGAACTCGCGCTTGTCCGCAAATTGCTGGACGCCGTGACCGGCATCGCCCGGCTTCGCTAGAGAATGTCGGTAACTGGGTAACTTAACACTGCAAACGAAATCCAGGCGGAGCCTGAATTCTCCCCTTGTTCGAGTCGCACTTGCCGCAATAACCAAATTTCATGGTGTTCCGCACAATTTCTGTATGTAATCGGCTTTTTTTTCTCGCATTTTTCTTCATCATACTGTATCACAGCGTATGCAACAAGCCACGCGGATACCATTGACCACTTCGCGGAACGCCTGGTTTAAGTAAGCATCGTTTAAATTTTCGCCCGCAAACTTTGACCCAGTAGTTGTCAAGGTTTCCCACTGACGTCTATCAACCTGGTCATCGCCTTTCGCTCGTGCTTCCAGGAAGCAAATTAGCAGAAGTGGAGATTGTTAAGGCGTTTACTCCATTCACTAACTCTGTTGCCCTTCTGGTTGATACACGGACTAGTACGGAATTCCCGAACCGCTTCATACTAAAATTAGCGGATCGTCGAGTCGACGACGTGTGGAATTTCGAAAGAGAAGAGGATTAT
>JAGGAR010000097.1:0-26485 GCA_017657315.1 Termitomyces sp. K1Ag | reverse complement strand
GCCCCTACATGTGTACAAGACAAGTCATAACACAACTTGAAAAACTTGAATTATGGACAGACATAACATGTGAGCCTATCAAACTCGTGATTAGTATTCTATATTCGATTCTACTTTGATATATAGAGCATATACGGCTGTACACGTCTATAAATGCGGTCTATAGTCCGACCCAAGAGAAAGATTTCTGTAGGTCATAAGTAAATTGCAAGGGAAGGTCTACGGAGCTCGGACCAAAGTGCAAAACATATTGCCCAGCAAAAGCATGCCAAGCATTCCTCTCGGTATCCCAGAAGGATATTGCGTACTTATTCAGTTTAACGTTGACTGTCGAGCTCTCTCCAGGCGCAACACCCTTTGCCTTGACGAAGCCTTTCAACTGGAGCCGGGGGGTTGTAAGCCCGATGTCCGGATAGGAAACATAGACCTGAACGACTTCAGACCCAATCACTGAACCTTCGTTCTTAACGGTGACACTGATCTCTAGAGCAAAATCCTCTCCGCTTTGAGTTATTTCACTGACAGAGAGCTTGGAAAAGGAGAATGTCGTATATGACAAGCCAAAGCTGAGCACATCAATTAGAAGGAGAGATCGACCAGTGATTGGGGTAGATGCACACACCCAAAGGGGAATAATGGCTTGATCTTCCGAGCCTGATAATATTTGTACCCAACAAGGAGATCTTCGCGGTAGCTGCAAGATAAGAGTAAGCGAATGATATTCGCTATGGGGCGCGGGGTAGGAAATGACGAACTGGATTTTTCCATTTTCACTCCTGTCATTCAGATATGCAGGAACATCTTCGGCACGCACTGGAAGAGTAAGAGGAAGACGACCACCGGGGTTGACTTTGCCATATAAGACATCTGCTATCGCATTTCCAGACTCGTTCCCAAGGTACCATGCTTGCAATAAGCCGGCCACGGAACCAACCCATGGCATTGCCACGGCCGACCCCTGTACAAACGCTGAGATTGGTCTCGGATGATTCATTAGGGTCTACTCACTGCTTGTATCACAACAACAGTGTTCGGGTTGGCTTCTGCTAGTCTCCGGATGAGTTCATCCTGGAGCCCAGGCATGTGAAGTGTTGGCCGGTCGAAGCCTTCGCTCTCCCATTCTGGTGAAAGACCGCCGACGTACAAGACGGCATCAGATCTGGCTGCGAGTGAGACGGCAGCTTGTATTGCCTCTTCAGGGTCGATCTTTTCACAACCGCCAAGCCGCTGTACGGAAGTGGTGAGGAAAAAGCAGAGAATAGAGATCATACAACCATACCACTCCACGCATAAGAGCGGGTTGCGATAGCCGCCCTTCGCCGTTTTCATCGGCACCATCAGGAGGCGGGGTGTTAGTATATTCAACGAAGACATTCATAGGCACACCAGCAGTGACATCTATAGTTGCCTTTTCCTCGATGGTCCCTTGACTGTAATTATTGAGCAAAGTCAAGATAGCTGTCCCACCAGAGGAAACTCACCCGTAGAAGAAGTCGCCGGGCGTCTGCTTGGTCCAATTATCGATAGTCAGCTCTCCGTTAATCCAAAGTTTCGCACGCCCTATGATGATGAAATTAAGAAATAAAAAAAGCGGTCAATGGTACCAAAAACGCACCCGCGACAGTCAATCCTAGCTCAAACAGGACGCTCCGGTGGATGGTGAGTTTGCCCTCCAATCTAATGGTCCATTCATGAGTGAGCCCAGCAGGCAAAAAGTCATTCAATTTGACTCGAGTATCACGAAGGACGAAGCTTGCAACCGGGTCAGAGAGACTGCCGTCTTCATTATGACTATAGAAAGTGCAGAGCCAGCCAGGTTCACCTGCAGGTGTCACCAAATTCTCCTCTAGTGTGGGCAGATACTTGTGGGCTAAGAGAACGAGATTGATGAGGGGGTTATCCGACAAGTTCAAGTTAAAAATCCCTTACCATAACAGCCAACCTCGTACTCCACCGATAAGCCTTCAGGTGCACCAGCAGTCACGCCGTCAAACGGCGTCACAACATAAATCGCCTTTAATGCAGCGGAGCCTCCACCAGAAATGATGCGTTCTTTGGCATTCGGACCAATGACCGCAAGACGCTTGACATGGCATGTGTCCAGGGGCAGGAGTTGATTGTTGTTTTTCAGAAGGACAATGCTATCGGCAGCCAATTTTCTGCAGAATTGGCGACCCTCAGGGGTGTCCCGCGACCTCTCAATACCATCGCCGTAGACAGTCTCCGGATTGCGTCGGGCTTGCTTCTGCACAAATTTCAGAAGTGTAGTAACCCGCTCGTCGAGAGTTTTTGGGAGAAGTTTCTGGGACGAGAGGCACTGTAAAAGAATATGAGGAGTTCGCCAGCGGGGTGGTCCTGGCATTTCAAGATCCAATCCTGCATTTATGGATTGATCCGCGCCATATGTTCCATGCCTACACGGTGGTATGAGATCGGCATAAGAGGTGTATGAAGGACTGGAACATACCAATCGCTTATGACAATCCCTTCGAACCCCCACTCGTTACGGAGAATGCCCGTGAGGAGCTTTTTGTTCTCAGAACAGTGAATGCCTTCTATGCGTCCATAACTGCAAAATCTGTTTGGTTCTGAGAGTAGAGGGTGTCAAAACTCGGGACGAACGAAGTCATAAAGGCCCCAGGTTTTGCGTCCCTCTGGGCGATCATGAACCTTGTGACTAAGGTGAGGATGGATAGGTGAGGGCTAAAGTGACATACGGATAGAGGTAGATCTCGCGCAAAGCCCGGGACGAAATGACAGAGTCTGCGGCTGTCCTTTCGTGTTCCTGGTCATTTGCAACAAAATGCTTGATAGCTGGAGGGATCATATGTCGTGATCGATCATAAGAGCTCGTTTTGGGAAAGAGACATACTTGCGGAGACGCCCTCAGATTGTAGGCCGTTTACGTAGGCAGCGGCAAGAATACCTGTGGGCGCTGATGAGCATGGAATGTAAACGGTGAGAAATGAACTTGCCGGACAAATGAGGGTCCTCTGAGAATGACTCGAAGGAACGTCCGCCAAGTGGCGTGCGCTGTATGTTACATGTGGGTGCAAGAAGGACAACGGACGACTTTATTTTCGCTTCCTGGCCCAAGAAGACGCCAGCATTGTAGACAAGGTCGGAGTCAAAGGTCGAGGCGAGGGCGGTAGCGCACTGTGACCTTGAAGTGAGCCATGCACGTCTTGAAAAAGAATAGAAAGAACGTACGGGAAGGCACTGGGCAGGGGTGGGCACAAAGTGAGAGGAGCCACGTACACCCTACAAGACACGGTGAGTGAGAGTAAGTAGGAAAGAAAGAAAAAGGATTGACATTTGGGCCGTCGCTCATGCGGATTGCAGGGATATGGAGGCGTTGTATGGGGGTGGTGTTCCACCAGTTTGGGGCACCGAGAAGAGATATCTTCTCGTCGACTCTGAGACGAGCAACGAGGTCGGGGATGTTTGCATCGAGGAAGGAACGGTCTGCCATGGAGAGTGCGGGGTAATTGCTGAACTCTTATGTATAGTGCGGTGAATTATCGGGGAAACTATTAATAGCTTTTTTGCCTCTTGCCTCCATGTCGGACGTTCTCACGAATACCAGTCGCCCGAAATCCTCAGCAACGCTGACCGTCCGCATCATCAAGTCCTTCCAGTACCGCACCGAGCGCTCTCTCATCCTCCGCGAGCTCAATCTCGAGACAACCACCGTCGCAGACCTCAAGAGCATCGCCCGCAATGCCGTCCTTACCCAGCCCGGCTGGAAGCCATACCGCTCTGTCACCCTAGGTCCACCTCTGTCTCTCTCTCCTGCCAGACTCTGTCTTCCTCATCTCTCTCAGATACTCTCAAGCTGTACACAAAGGCACATGGTGCCAAGGCATGCCCGGATCCTACCCTTATTGCTGCAATCTCACTCGCTCATAGACCACTAATCTGATCATCAATCTCGACCACGACGATTGGATACTGAATGACGACAACAAGACTCTTGCCGACTGCGGCTTTGGTGTGTCACCTACTCTTCGTCTCGTGATGTATCGTCCTCACTGTGTTTGTAGAAAACGAGACTGAGGTCAGCTTCTTCAATCATGAATTGTATGAGCAGTTCAAGCTTGATCCAATAGTCAGCTGTCCAAATCCCCTCACCATCATATCCTCTCACCCTCATTGCAGACAAGTTGGGACTAGCAGGATTCCAAACAGTAGATATTAATGGGCAATGCATGCAATGTGTATGAAGTGACAGGAGATCTAAGAATGCAATTACTGGTTAGCACACTGGACCCGTGGTTGATCTTCATCCTCATCCATCCGGTCATCTGCTGGACCTCCTCTCCGGGTATCTGCATTGTCCAAATGGACTTCCTCCAATATAACACTCTTATCAAATGTCTGGATAGGTTTGCGCGATGGCAGTGCCTGCTCTAGAAGCGGAATAACGCCAACGTCTACGGATTCAGGGAATTTGACATCCAACTTGACGTAAAGATCGCCAGGCTCGTGGTGTCGCTGTGAAGGCATGCCTTGCCCATGAATAACTTTGAGATCGCCTGCGAGATTCCGTATCAGAAACAGACACAAGATCATCGTTCACAACCGCTTACCGTTTTTGATAACCTCGCCAGGTTCAAGGTGCACGATCAATGCACGATCATCCAAAT
The DNA here is from genome assembly GCA_017657315.1 of Termitomyces sp. K1Ag. Classification (NCBI taxonomy): domain Eukaryota; kingdom Fungi; phylum Basidiomycota; class Agaricomycetes; order Agaricales; family Lyophyllaceae; genus Termitomyces; species Termitomyces sp. K1Ag. The sequence continues at coordinate 21,839 of JAGGAR010000097.1, read as the reverse complement.
GCTTGATGGCAAACTTGCCTCCAGCAAGCGCGGTCAGCAAGTCGAGCTCGACCTCTATGACAAGATCGTTCTCCTGACGCTTGAAGCGGTCGTGGGGCTTTTCCTCGATGACAATAACGACATCTCCAGCTTCGGCATCCGGTGACTGGTCGCTCTCGCCACGGAAATGCACCGTCTGGCCACCCTTCATACCCTTGTCAATGTGCACCTCCAAAACCTTTTTGTCTGGAACGACCTTCTTCCCTTTGCACTGCGTACATCTGTCCTTGGCATTGATCACCTCGCCAGACCCATAACAATCCTCGCAGGCAGATTGTATTTGTTGGATCATCGGTCCCATCTGGCGCAGCGTGACCTTGATACCTTGACCTTTACAAGTAGAACAAACTCGCACTGCGCCGTCCTTTCCTCCCTTGCCCTTGCATTTAGAGCAGATGATATTCCGTGTCAATGCAAGTTTGGTTGTCTTGCCCTTGTAGAGGTCTTCGAGGGAAACGTGAACACGATGAACGAGATCTTTGGTCTTGCGGGGACCCTGATGCCGCGAGCCACCACCACCGAAAAAGCCGCCTCCGCCACCGAATAGTTGACTGAAGAGATCCTACGATACAAATGAATTTTTTTCTTGATGGATCAGCAGCCAATGAAACATACTTGTGGATCCATGCCTCCCATGCCACCAGACTCGGACAGACCTGCCTCACCACGAGCATCGTATATATGGCGTTTGTCGGCGTCTGACAAAATTTCATATCTGAGGGGATTTGAGCGAGGTGCACGGAGACACGTAATGACGGGACGTACGCATGTGTGACCTCCTTGAACAACTCGGGGTCACCACCCTTGTCGGGATGTAGTCTCAGGGCCCTGCAGAATGGGTGGTCAGGGATGGTAAGGCAAATTTAAGAAGAGGGATGGTACTTTTTGCGGTATGCCTTTTTGAGGTCGGCCTCGGATGCATTGGGAGGGACTTCTAGGAGATCGTAGAATTTGCTGGGTGGGGGTCAGCAGAGAGGGCGGATGGAGGAGAGAGGACATACGTTTCTTTGACCATGGTGGAGGGAGGGAGGGAGGGAGGGAGAAGTTGGTGCTGTGCAAATACGAGATCGACTTTGATCGCAATTCTGATTGTTCTACAAACATCCATACTGTTCTACAAGCTTTACAAATCGGGAAATCGCAGCGAATATTGCCTTCAATCCTCGCTCACGTCCTTGTACACATCAAACCGCCTCTGCGTCGTCACCGGTATCCCTGCCCGCGCATCTGTAAGCAATTGTGGGCCTGTCATCGTCAGGATCCGTCTCCCTAGCTTGCTGTCTCGTCACTTACTAATGTCTGCATATACTATTTCTTCCCCCTCTGCTGCTTCTGCAAGCACCTTTGCCCTACACACACTCGTTAGTAGTCTCAACTGCACCAATACACACCACGTACATGGGATCCACAACCATGGAATGGCCCCACTGAACGCACAGCTTGTCAGCACACAATCAGAACGCTCACCAAGGACACGCACAGCATGATATCCTGCACTCAGGTCCCGTGCAGGACTACACATCGACACAAACACCTGGTTGTCCACAGCTCTGTCCCACAACATCAGCAACATCAGTCAACAACAAGGCCAGCACATACCGCGCCCTTTGCAACAGCTCCCAGTGAAGTGGCCCAGTCGTCAGGTTGAACGCCCCAGGGTATACCAGAACATGGCAGCCTAGATGAACAAGCGCATCATGAACACTGCGATGATCAGAAACCCGTCATACCTTGACGAGCAGAGATCATCGCTAGCTCAGGGAATCGGATGTCGTAGCATATCCCAAGGCCAATACGCGCAAAGTCTGTACAACCCGTCCAGTCTCTCAACCTACCACATGCGATATGTCCGTACCAGTGTCAAAAAAGTTGGTTATTGTACCGCCCGTCAGCGTTTCACTTTCCTGTGGCGCGCCAGGATTGTAATTATCTCAGAACTTCGGAACGGAACACACCTTGAAGGTGATCTTTCCCGGGATATCAATATCAAAAAGATGCACTTTGCGATGAGTCGCGATAAGGTCACCTGTAGGGCGATGGTAAGAAAACAACGCTAAATCAAGGTAGATATGGTCGTACCGCTGGGATTGTACACAGTACAAGTATTGTAGATATTGTTGGTCTTCGGATCTCGCTCGGGTATAGAGCCTGAAACCAATCAGGACATTTTTCACCTCAACGATGAACGCCAAGTTGTAATTTTACCTCCAATGAGCCATGTCCCTGTCTCTTTAGCAGCAGCAGAAAGCATCTTGACACTGGTGCTGGTGCTCTTTGCGACGTCATATGGTTTTCCAGGGGTGAACCCGATTTCCTCTGCATAAACAGGGAAGTGAACGTGTCCATAAGGTGAGTTGAAGCATTCCTAGGAAAAAGTCAAATGAAGAACGACAGGATAATTGCGATTCGCGTACTGGCAGGACGATCAGCTCTGGTTTCTTCGCACGGCTAGCCACAGCTTTGAGAATCATGTCGCGGGCATGCTGTAGATTGGCAGACTTGTCAGCACCAATGCTTCCAAGTTGAACGAGGGCAAGAGTGAAGGGCTTGAACACGGGTGGCCTGGCCATTGATGATTGCAACACTCAAAAATGTGATTGCGCGACTGCGCCGACACGACTAAGTACTAAGCTACTATACATCATGCCTCTGATCACGATATATAATCCTGTCTGTGGCGACCGCTCTGCAAAGGACTTCTTTGATACTCATGTTATCCCCCTTCTCGAGCAGCATAATAAGCCAATAGATGCACTCCGTGCAACCGAACATGCTGGCCATGCCGGGGAGCTCCTCCTCGATTTCATCCAAACCGCTCACGGTGAAATCACGGTGATCCTTGGCTCAGGCGATGGCACTCTTCACGAAATTATTAACTATCTGTCTTCGGTGGCAGCCACGCCAATCCCAAGGCTCAACTTCGTCCTCGTACCCTGTGGAACTGCTAACGCACTTTATGCATCATTCTTCCCACCGGCCGCTAAACAAGACAATGTAGCCTACAAACTACAGTCTTTACAGTCTTACATCAACTCGTCGCATACAATTCCCTTGACTCTTGCCATTGCAACCCTTTCGTCCCCTCCACAGGAGAAGAAGCACCCTCAGGTCGCAATATCATCCGTCGTTGTGTCGACAGCGCTCCACGCGTCCATTCTCCATGATTCTGAAGCCTTACGTGAGAAGATGCCTGGAATAGAAAGGTTAGGACACGTAAATTGTCCAGACTGCAGCATATAGGATAAACACTACTGATGTAGATTCAAAGTCGCTGGGCAAAACAATATCACAAATTGGTACAGCAGCTATGCCAAGCTGCTGCCAGCCCCAGGTTCCGGAAGGGTACAGATATATGATCCTACCATCAATACGTTCGTCGATCATCCAGAGTCGGATGAAATGGATCCTATCGTAGATGTGGATGGTCCGTTCGCATACTTTCTATCCACCATCAACGTCGATCGTTTGGAGCCAGCCTTCAGAATCACTCCTTTAGCAAAAAGTATACCCACAGTAGACGCTACTTGCGAATTGGTATTGGTGCGGCCCTTGAAAGATCCTTCAATCTCTGTGGACAGTATGGAGTCAAGGACATCATTTGCGCGCAAGCTATGGGCCGTCATGAGTGCCGTTTATCGGAATGGAACCCATATCAACCTGCGTTACGGTCCCGAGGGAGAGATTACCACAAGTGGTGTTGGTCCTGTCGTAGTGGAATATATCCGATGTGGCGGGTGGGAGTGGATTCCGGTGAGTTGGTACCAGATAATCCATAGAATTCTGACAATGTACCATTTCAGGATGACTTGGACGAGAACGCTCATCTCTTGTGCTCAGACGGCGCCATATCACGCATTGAGAAGGGCGGCCGAGCTGTGTGCTCTGTGGCGACACCCCATAACAGCACTGGATTTACATTATACACATGATCAATGCGTTGTAGTAGTGTATTGGATGTTGACACAAGCAAAGGCAGATTCCAGATCACATTGAAGTCCATTTTCCTCGAGTAACATGATGCAATCAAACGATAACTTTGGGATACTTGCCTGCAAGAGCGTCACGAGCAGCCTGACTCCCAAGTGCATACACCTCCTCTATGGTTCCAGTAGCCTCAACCTGAGAATTTTGATGAATAATTGGCCAATTGATATCAAGAGGACTGACCTCTGCAACCTTGCCTTGGCTGGTATAGTATTCTATGACAGGCATAGTGTCATTTTGATATGTTCCTACAAGGAAATTTTACAAAAACGGCAACGGAGGGTGGCTTAACACATACTAAAACGCTTCTTAATACTCTCCATATTATCATCTTCCCGTCCACTGGTCTTTGCTCGAACAAGGAGGCGCTTCTCCATAATTTCCTCCGAAGTCGAGAAGAACAAAACCACGGACGATAGGCATACCTATTTGGTGGAATCAACATAAATGCTGCGAAGAAACTAGGAGAGAAAACAGACAGTCTCGTCGAATTTGACCGCTTGGTCCATTTTCCGGGGAAATCCATCGATCAAGAAACGGCCACGCCCGTCCTTCCAGCCTTCTCCGGGTCTATTCTGTGCCATAGCAGCCTGCATGGCATTTTCCAAAAGTTTTATTGTAACTTCCATCGGAACAATGGTGCCCTCTTTGATACACGTTTGTATTAGTATTCCATATTCAGACCCCTCACGGTTTTGTTCTGCTCGAAGAAGATCTCCAGCTACAAGGTATGACGAGTCAATTTCACTGCAGTACAGAACGCATCCGATCGAACAGACCAGACAAGTGACAGAAGCCATATTCTTCAACGAGCTTGGTACATTGGGTACCTTTCCCTGGACCAAGAATGTCAGAGATAATGCTAGATCTTTCCGATCAGCATACCAGCTCCTGGACCGCCAAGGACATAGATGACGGTGACCTTGCTGCTATCAAAGGTCGGTGACATTAGTTGGAGTCTTTATGACGCGGGGGGACGAGAGGATGATCTGCTTGTCGGGGCTGATTGGAAGCTGGATTTGTCTTTTCTCTGTGTCTGACGACGGAGTAAAAAACGGCAAAGGAGGTGACGGACAGGGCAACGAGGAGCAGTGGATTCGGGCCTTTCCTGATGGTCATTCACCAAAAGTATTATGTCATGTGACCATATGGATCTTGAACACCATCACCCAACTCGCGTCGACGCCGTCTGCGCCTGCTGTAATGACGACGCCACAGACCTCCTCGCCGTCGCGGGAGAGCACTCTGTCGATGTTCTTGTCATCGTACGCGTTTCTATTCTCCCATCGAGCTCTCTGACCATCATCTTAGTCCGACTCGGACTTCCAAACCCTCGCGTCGTTCCATATTGGCACTCGCACAACCGCTCTGGCGTGGTCACCACTGACTGTATCCCCTACAGTTAGTGACAGCTGGCATATAGAGTGTGTGTTTATTACCACTAACAAACACCATCTCATTTCCATCAAAGGCTCGCAGTGGCGGACGCCGATTTTGGCCTTCACCTACTCACAAAATCGTCCCAGGGGGACGAATCTACCTTCCCATTTGGTGGAGGTCTGACGGGACACCACGGCAAAATTAATGATATGACTTTTTGTGGTGGCCGTGGCGAAGACAGCTCGCGTTACCTTGCGACCGTTTCAGGTCCATTTATTGTTTTCATCCTCTTCATGCCTTCTTGACTCACGCGTTTCTTTAGACGATAAAATGCTCATGGTTTGGGACTTGCGGCCCCCAGTAAACCCTGCATCCCCCGAGCAATCTCCAGATTACGAAGATCAAAATGATCGGCCCCAGCCTACTGCCTATGTCATCGCGTTCCCCAATCCTCTCACAACCATAAACTCACATCCATCCACTAGCAAAGAGTTTCTAGTGTCTGACTGTCGTGGCTCCATATTTCTGACGGATTGGCGTTCAGATCCCCAAGATATGGATCAAGACGTCTGGAGACATTCCAGTCTGTTGGAACTTGTAGAACCATCCGCTCTTTCTGATCATGTAATGGGCTCATCGATTCGGTGGTCAGCTTCAGTCGCCTGGCGTCGAGATACTAGTGATATGTAAGCTTTCCGCTTCACGCTATCGTGGCATCTACTTCATAATTACTGTTTAAAGCATTGGTGCGGTTTACGGCTCCAAGTTCTCTATTTGGGATATTGGAAATCTTCAGGGTGGTAAGCCACTCGCGTCTGGTATAAGTTTCCCAGGGGCTGGGTATCGATTCAGGTAAGAACATTTGTGTGGTTTTGTTCCCTCTCCTGATCTAACATTCCGTGTCAGATGGTGCCCAACATATCCGGACTACTTTGCAATCTCCGCACAAACTCCCGTGCAAGGTGCTGTAATCCACATTCACAACACGAACTACTTGCAAGCGCAACCAACTGAATTGAGTCTTCTCCAAAAACCACATTTCATTCAAGACTTTGATTTCTTGGCCCTTCGCGGTATACCTCGCATTGCAGCGGCAGTAGGCAAAAAGATCTTCATTTTTCCGATTGGAGTAGACACATGAAATACGTTGACCTGAGGAAACTGCATGCGCGATAGTTAAAGTTGATTAAATATTATAATTTGTCGTAAGGTAACTCTGATCGTACAACAGGAGATAGTCATCGTTACAAACGGCTAAATGCTAGGAAAACTGAACCGAAAGATTAGTGCCCGTAGTTGCTAGATTGCGAGGGCTGATGCATGTGCTGTTGCTGATACGGATGCCCATGAGAGTGATGATGGTGGACATGTTGTTGATGCATATGGTGATTGCCTTCTGCGTAGTGCCCGTGGACTCCTCTATCCGGTACTTGAGGAAGCATTGCCTGATTCTCCTCGTTCTCCCCAAAACCGAGCTCTATGAACATATTTTTCCAATAGTGGGCATCGAGCTCCGATGTATATTGCGGCATTTGGGGGATATTATATCCATAACTCAATACCCCAGCCATCGGTACGTTGCTGCTCATGGCCGGAGCCATAGAATAGGACTGGATGAGCGGAAGCGCAGGCGGCTGAGCATTTGTGGGGTGTGGAGGCATATTTGGCGAAGCAGGGAAGACTTGGTCACTGGTTGGGGGCATCGATCCATAATACGTTTGAGCGGGCGGATGAATAGATTGCTGCGGAGCTGAAAGGGGTACTTGAGAAACTGAATCGAGAAGGCAAAACAGACAAGAATATCTCACGCTCAAGTTGGGGATCAATTGCCATGTCATGCTTTTGATCATTACGGCGAACGAAGACGTCGTTCGAAACGAGAGACCTCAAGAAGCGAGCATGTGTTGCTGCAGAAGATTCAGGAGCAATCATAGACGCATTGTGATAGGCCTCAGCCGTCGCTGAAATGAGATCATATATTTCTTTGGCTGTACTCTCATTTAATTGAGAGTAGATTGCTGAGCTTCGTAAAAGCTTCGAATTTGGTGTGGTGAGTCAAAAAGCAGACAATCATTGATGCTGGTACCTACCTTGAGTAGAAACACAGCACAGTACGCGGACATCACCATGATAGAATCCTGTCCATATCGCTAGGGGCATTGATGAACAACCGAACTTGATGGTAACAACAGGACAACTTACTAGCATACTCATGCGGGCAAAATCGCGGGAAACAATCTGGAGAGCATCAAGAGCACTGGTGCAGCATAGTGTGACAGCCTGCAAGCTAGGACTCTGACGGTTTGACTGAGAACCTCGAATTAAGTAACGGTTCCCGACATCAAACAAGAATCACATACCGGAGATACCGCGAAGCTGTTTAGGAAAACCCGGACATACAAACGGAAGAAGCTAAGGAACGAACTATGGAACTTGTCGCCGTTAGCTGGCAATTATGTTTCAGCATTGATGGATACGAGATATGTTTGGAATACAATAAATACCTCGGTCCATTTCATGTTGCCATTTGTCTGCCCATTCTGTCAATTTTTGATTGCAAGTCTTGAGAACTGCTTCATAGTTGACATCGTGGTGTGCACCGGAGGCCGCCCCCTTGAAAATATCCGTCGTTTCCGCCTGTTGTCAGTGGGATCAATAGGGGGGGGGGGCCTCAAACCGTAATAGTAAAGACACTAACCGCAATAATACGTAACTGCACAAAGGCAGCAACAATGACATCCTCAGGGCGAATCGCGCTACCCCCCTGTTCATGCCACTTGGATGAATGGCGGATCGTGTCATCTTCAGGGAGCATCCAGTGGCGCCCCGTCTGTGTAGCGAGACTTCGGTCGTGAACGAACAGGACCAGATAAGTGCGTTCGCAATTCCGTCGTTCCAATAATTGAAGTGATGTCTCATTCGGCGGTGGATGCGCCCTATACCGATTGAGCTTTAACTCGACAGCCATGCGGCAGGCCTAGACAAGAATTGATGAGTAAAATCTTATTGACTGACGTCAAGGACTCACGTAGCCGATGTACGTCCAAGTGCGCTACAAAGGTTAAAGCAGGGTCAGCTTTCTGATCAAAGTCAAAATGGGGGGAAAAACTGTACATTTTCATCAGGCTCTTTCCAATACGTAAGGCAGGCAAATGCTTGCACGACCTCAACGCGCTTCCAGCCTTCTGCAAATGCTCGTACGGCAAATTCATTTGCAAGCTTTTGGCATTGCTTATACGACTCGTGGCGGAAGAACTTGCACCCCGCCATGATTAGGGTGGTGAAGAGAAATGGGCACTTGGATCGAACGTATGCCACGGAGTGGAGAACGGGATCGAAAAGGTTGATGAACGGATTTAAGCGCAAGAAGATGGCGTCGAATAAAACTTTTGCATCCTCTTCCGTAATGATTCCGGCAGTGATGGGGTCATTGAGACCACTAGGGAGGGGAGCGATGCGAGGTAGTGGTGGCGTGAGAGGGCTGTTATGGTTCGTCTGGCCATTGGAGGGAGAAGAGTCGGCCTCGGGGTTGAGGATAGTTCGGAAGAAAGAGTTTCGCTGATTTTCCCGCCTGATAAGGCCCTCGGGGAAGATGTTTTCCTCATTGCGGTCGGCGTCGTCTTCGTCGTCCATATCCATGGCACGAGAACCATTTGACTGAGAGTAGCCCTCGCTGCCGGGGTAATGAGGCATGTTGAGAGGAGGTAGTTCCTTGGAATTGAAGTGGGAGCCTGACGAGTGGTAGGGCGTGTCGCTGGACCTGGAGGCGCCGTATTCTGGGCCGCTGGTGGAGCCAGACATATCTGCGGCCTGGGATTTCATCTTTGCAGAATTGAGACCTTTTTCGAGGCGACGAAGCATCTTTGAGGCCTCGGATAGCCTGCGACGAGTGTAAGCGGCATGGAGGGAAAGCTGGGGCAGAAACTGTACTTGGAACCGGGCTTGCGACCCCGGCGATGCTTTTCAAAGACGCATCTGAGAAAATGGAGTAAGCGGGGAGGAAGTGGACGGATGCGGCTCGGCAACTCACTCGACATTTGCACGTTTGCAACGCTGGCACTTTTGGCCGTCCTCTGCGCCCACACATCTCATCTGGAGTTGATGAGCAGGAAGAACGGGAGTATTACAAGGGCTGGGTACCTTTGCTGCGCGACATACGGTGCAGGCACGTGCACCGCGAGAAATGGGGGGCTTTGCACTGGGGTGTGTGTGAGACGGTGGGGAGGAAAGAGAAGAAAGTGCATACGACTTGGGTTCGTCGACTGGCTGGGGATCCATGGCCGGTTTTCAAGGACGGTGATCAAAAGGGAGGCGATGGTTGCCGGGGGGGGACCGTGTGTTGCGGGGGACGACGAACGACGAGGACGCTGGTGGCAGTGGGCAGAGAGAGGGCGTGATGGGTCTTTGGGGGAACGAGACAGGCTTTGAGGCCGGCAACTTGTTTACGCCTGGTTGTCCGCTTACATATTATTTGCCCGATGCATCCGAACAGCTCGGTCACTTAGCGTTACTCCCCGGCCGGCATTTGTACATTCTCACACTGCCGTGCTCTAATCAGAAACTAGAACCCTCGTCCTCGGCCACGCCCACCCCGTCCCCGTCCTCCTCGCCCACGGTCTCCAGGGCGTCCCCGTCCCCGCCCACGTGCATCATCCTTCTTCCGCCCTTTTGGCTTTGGCGCATCGTCCACCAGCAGCGTGTCCAGCGGCAGCGCGTCAGGCAGGATAAAATACCGAATGTTGTTGCCCCGGATCGACAGCGAGTCGAGCGCTGTCACTTCTTTGTTTCTCGCTGTAAGTTTTACCGTCTTCAGATGCGTATTCATCTGCATATCAACCCCTGAGCGAAAAAACGCACATCAGAGATCATCCCTCAAACACCAGAGTCCACACGTACCAGTGATCGTTCCATGGACTGACGAGCCATTTTTGAGCTGCACCGTCACACTCTCATTGTTCAATTTCATTAAAAATCTATACACAATTCAATCAGCACCCAACATGGCAGAGACCGACCCATAAATATTCAAGCGGCCTGACTCGCCCAAAGAATGCCAGAACCAAGTCCAACTGCCTCACATACTCACCTTACAAGCTTCATTGTTCAGGAATCAGCGTCGACAGGGCGAGAATTGGACCGTAAGAACAGAAATGGAAGCGCCTTGAGGCCGTTGTTGACGATGAGCAGATTGAACGGCGGAGTTTGAACACAAGAGTAACACTCCCCACGTGATGTGGCGGCGAGGAATTTTAATTTCACCCGTCCCGAGCGCGTCTACACATTTCGATGTTGACTCAATGGTCATCAACTCTAGCTTTTCTATCCTCAAGGCGCGTTTTGGCGCGCATCTTATCCACTCTGCTTTGCTCGATTCTTGTTGTTGCACGCCCGTTCTTTAAATTGGGTGGCCCCTCGGCTTTCTTGGCTTTGACCATAAAGGAGTTGGCTTTTCCCGTACAGGACAATCTTGCTCAGCAGACAGAGTCTACTGTCTTCAATATTGTTGGAGGTTTTATATCTATTGGGATCTCAGCTCTAGCAAACTACCTTTCCTCACTTGCATTCATGCATGGAAAGATCATCACGGCACGCCTTATTCCAGCCCTTTTTCTTGCCGTTATCAGTTTTTCGGGTACATTTTCGATGTAGCCATGTATACCTCTTATTCATCAGCATTTCTAGCTGGGTGGCTTAAAAGTCGTCTGCCTCGTCTCCAGATTCCAAGCCGTATAATATGTTTCATTGCAATATGGTTACTAACCTCTGATACTGGAGGCATGCAGGTATGTTCTTCTAATCAGCCGACTACGCTTGCTGAACGGTTTACTAGGCCATATGGCCTCCGATCAGCCATTTCATTTGGATCCTACTAACCGCCGCTGTAACAAGCTACATATCTAGTCTATTGTTACTCAAATGGTCTTCCACTCAATTTGCGAGTGATGTTGCCTTCTGTTTTTCACGCTTGCATGCTTGTCTGGACTATCGCCTTGGTACAGCCTTCGCCGAGATGCCAGACACTGTTATAAGCCCCGCATCTAAAGCGGAGCTTTTGAAGCGCTCGATCTCTTTGGACACTGTATATCAACAGGCTACATTCGAGCTTCGGATCGGCCGTCTCAGTGGTAGGCTGAATCTGAATTTTTTAATCAAATCTATCTAATGTCTATGCAGTCAAACGTTTAAAACCTTTTACACGAACGATCGAGGTTCGTGTGCCGTTGCAATCCTGTTCCTTTTGCTCACTTCAATAAAAGCGCCTGAGGCGGGAGTTGTCGAGGGACTTGATGTTCCCTCAGCCGCATGATTTGGCATCTTTATCTGCAATCAAAACACTTTATACTCCTACGCTCAATCTTGGTCGCGCTATTCTTTATGCTATAAGTGTGATTGAAGAAACCATTCTTGCTTGTTTCAATCAATCGGTACCTCCAAATCCAACGGGTACTCCGTCGCAAGATCAGGTCCTAATTGATGCGAAAACTCATCTTGCCTCGGCCTTGCTTCTTGTGCAGCTTGAGCTCAAAACTACCTGTGAAACTGGGAGACTTCAAATACAGGCATCTGATGGATCCGTTGATTTATCCACAGTTGTGTTTGATTTATGTTCATTTATGGTTTCTTCGTTGCAGGTATTTAACGAACAACGTCCCGTCACATGAATGATACTTATTTTGTATGTAGATGGCGCAGGATGTGCAAAGCGCTCTGAAGGACGCAGACGACATCCTCACAAGCTATACCAAGTCATCCACCCGTCTCTGGTACCCACGTTTCTCTTGGGCATGGCTAGGAATAGCTCCTAGTACTGTCCTTCTTGATGAACGTACCATATCTGAAGATCAGGACATGACAGATAACACCTCACAACACGAGGCACTTCGTGGAATTGCAGAACAAAAGTCACCCACCTCATCTTCGACGAAAACGGTATTCCAGTCACAGGACCCATGGTATACTTTTCTACGCCAATGCGTTATACGTACGGCTTGGAACAATCCTCGCACTATCTGCATCCGTCTACTGTTATCTCGGATCACCAGAGTCCTAAAGCATTCTCCTCACTTACGACATGCTCTAAAAAATGCTGCTGGTGTCACCATTCTGAGCACCCCGGCTTTTTTATCACCGGTGTCTAATGGTAAGCCTCATGACGTTAACTCGGGTTCGATCTTCATCAATCCGGTGCAGGCTATGAATGGTACAAGACATTTTACGGCCAATGGATGTTGATATCATTTGTGTGGGTTCTTGAGACAAACACGGGAGCAACGGTCAGTATCTCTACTTATGTGATGATCCATTCGGCAATTGTGATCCCTGTTTATTTATAGTGGCGAGTAGCATATTTACGCCTTGTGAGAGTATTCTACTTGTTGTATTCCTCCCGCTTACTCTGGGTCTACATAGTCGGGAACTATACTTGGGGCAATCTATGCTTTCATTGTAGGTCGAAGAAACCTGTCTGAGGCTCCGTCCGTTTCAGCCGCATTCTGATCTCGTACCAGGCCGCCATAATCTGCAAGGCCAATGCCTATGCATTAATCGTTTTCTTCACAGTACGTAGTCAATGTCTAGCGGCTTTTGTTCTCCGTTCACTTACGTGAGAGCTCCAGTTTGCTGAGCTTCCAATCACGTATTTCATTACCAAAACAACGGTTCCCTCCCTTGGTGTGGTCATGTCAGTGGCCCCATTTGTTCGTCTTGATATCCGGTTTACCCGTGTTCTAGTGCCATAACACTGCCGCCCGTAATGTTTACCCCCTATATCAATGATGTCGACCAGTCATGGTCACCGGGCAGTGAGCTTAGCTCACATATCGGTTGCACTCCTTGACTGACGATCTCATACCAGTGCTCGCCGTTCTTCGCGGTGCAATGATTGCCGCTGGCATAGTAGCCGCATTGTTGATGAATAGCGTTATATTTCCCCGTCATTGCCGGGTATGTCCAAGCCTTCTTATGCAAGACTTACTTTTCGAGACAGCATTTTCCAGGTACTATTCTTGAATAGCGCGTCCCGGACCCTTAGCCTATTTGGGAAGTTGTATATGGGACTTAGCCGGTAAGTAAAATATACACGTATGCCCGCATTGAAAAGTACATCTATTTCCAGTGATTTGCTAGATTCCCGAACGTCTTCATTTGCCAAACATCAATCTATCCAGTTGGAAATTAAAATTCGCCGACTAATTCACCGTACGTTTGTTTCCCTTGATTACCGCATGCTTAGCCTTCAACCCATGACGCTGAGGGAGCAACGACGGCTATGTGTTCTATTGACCTTGCTGACATCACGGAACAGGAACGTCGATCTTCCTTGTCACGATGGATGATGAACTAAGTCTCGTGCCTGTAAGTGACTATCACTCAAATCAAGTCTACATAACTCCTCAAGAAACCATCCAGAAACCGATGCGATGTTACAGGCAAATGGTCATGGTACTCCAGAAGCTTTTGGATCTCCTGACGGGTGTACGGAAGATTCGTGAAAACATTCCCCGCCAGGAAACAGTGGAAGCAGTTATCGCTCAAAGGCGTGAATTGGTGGAGTTTACCAGCTGTTTCTTTGTGTACCGGATTGTCTAACACTCTTCCCCAGATGTCGAGCGTCTGCCTCTCATTCTTTGCGTGTGAACACGCCTTTCAATCGAGGCAAAGCCTCCCTCAATTTCTGCCATCTGCTCGTGAAGCTCTTAGTGCCCTTGAGAAGGTGGTAGAGGAGCATATCTCAAAGGCTCAGAAACGAATTGCAGAACCTCTCGGGCTGCCTATAGTCTATGCTTACGCGGAAATAAAAATTTTAAGGGATTTAGTGCAGGCTATTGAAGATCTGTTGGATCTTACTCGCCAGCTTTTTGGGACATCTGCATGGTATACCAGGCCATTATCTGATGGTGTTGTCATAGACGAGAAGACAATTGAAGGATTAATGGAGCGATAAACTTCCTTGACTGATCTGAGCTTCGGAGAGATCGAACATGGACAGGAGGCTGACGTTCATCGTGGGTTTCTTGCCAGCCCCAGTTATGAAAATGCAAGTTTAATTGACGAATCATTTTGCTGCCATCCATCTCCGTCACGACGTTAAACTGCTACCTTACTGTTACTATGAGTCACGCCAGTATTGCTCCAAGTAAGTTGCTAACTCTTTTCCTCGATAGTCCTTGGAATGTCAGTGACTTCCTCTGTCTTCAGTGATGATCCTTTCCCTCGTCCTCACGGGTTTGGTTGCCTTGACCATAGCTGGTGTTGTGCTCCTTTCGCTATTCAGTCGAGGACGCTACCCAGACGCAAACCCATCGAACTCACGCACTCGTCGCCACCACATCTCCCGTAACATACCCCCCGGTTGGATGATAAGCCCCTCTTCTTCCACCGACTCCGAGGCACGTACTGCAATTACCATCCAGATATCACCATCACGCCCGGTATTCTTTGGCGACGTGGAGAAGAAAGGAGGCGTCCAAGTCATGGTTACGCCCCCAACTCCGGCGAAATCAGAGGCGGTCGTGTCGTTATGACCTATTGAGCATAGGTAAGTCCTTCCTTAGAATAGGGCTGACGGATCAACTCGTATTTAACTGTTGGATAGCGTTCAAGAGATGTAGAGACAGCAGCGATGTACACGATATATTGTAAAATATCCGGAATTCCACGAATAGCCCATGGAGGTGCATTGGTTAATAAAGTAAACGGACAGACAGACGTCATGATACACGTAGAGTAGCAGAAGTGAAAGCAAAACATGCAATAGTTATGATAGAAGGGAATCATACCAGAAGATCCCGCGGCATAAAGAAGAGTTAATTGACAATCGGTTGACAATCAGAGGAACTCAAAACCTATCAACGTCGAAAGAAAGGGAGTCAAAATGAAGGGAATCAAGCCTCATTTCAAAGCTAATATCTCCCTCTTCCAGTGTAGTACTACCTGTAGGAAGCCGCTTTTGACCGGGATGCAAGGTATGTCCAGGGGTTAGAGACGTTGATTCTTCGGTTGGAGTCTCCGGTTCGGAAAACGACTCTGTTGAAGGCCCTAACGAATCGTGGGACCTGGAGACGGGGACGGCATCCGAAACTTCGTCCGACCTAGAGAAGGAAAAGATGCGATTTAAGGTCGTCATGGAAAAGTGCCGTCGATTTGAGGTCGGCTGAGTTGAGGAAGTGGGCAAAGGACTTCGAGAATTGAAAGAGGTAGTGCTTGATGAGGCAAGACGCCCGGGAGGAGGGGATGGTTGTGCACTTGAAAGGGAAACTTTACGGAGCGACAGAGGATACTTTGGCTCTTTTAGAGGAGGTATTGATGGAACTTCAACCAAGTCAAAGGATGATACGGATGGTGAAGAATGAAGAGTTGTGGACGGAGAGAAGAGTTGTGAGAAGGCAGCAGAGCTATGGTGCGATATGGGTGTCTTGGCTCTCGCTCCTTCATTGGCTGGAGGCAAGATGACTTGAGCCTTGGGTCTCGAGCGCAGTGAGCCCTTCCCTGCATTTTTGAGGCTCCTGAATACTCCAGAAGCTCGATCTCTGAGAGATTTGGAAGTATATGTGGGTGGAGTGGAAATGCGAAGTTGCTCCTCGACATCGGCCATGTAGCGACGTACTTTGACCACCTCTACAACCTCAGAATCGTTACCCACATCTGTTTCCAGATCTAAATATTGTTCTATCTCTTCCGTATCCAATGCCATCTCGTTATCCAATTCCATATAGTCGTCGTTCATAAGAACATCCATTATTGACCTGGTTTCATGATCACCATTTCTCTTCGGCATGGGGATTGTGTCTAAAAGTGATCGGGGTTCTTTGAGGTCATAGTGCAAGAAAGTTGCACCAGATTCCTCCTGTAACATGTCAAGGACATGGTGAGGAGAATCCGTGGCTGAGGCAGCACTAGGGGGCATGTTTGCGTCGAAGCAACACCATGCAGGAGTGTCGTCCTCTTCTGGGGGAACAACAAAGACCTGAGGCATCTTCAAATGCGCAGATGAGTTAGACGCGTTCGAAAGGAGTGTGGACGCCATGCTGGCCGGCAGGGACGACGACGAGAGCAAAATGAACGAAAGGTCTGGACAGTCACGTGCTCGCGCCACGACTATGTATGCCACATTGCATTGCCGAGCCCGATCACACTGTAACCTACATACAGGTAGACGACCATGAAGCTCCCGTCGCAGCTCGTGCTGCTTGGTCTTGCACAGCTTGTCTTTTCTGCTAGCAATGACAAGACCCTTCTATGGGGTCCCTACAGGCCTAATCTTTACTTTGGTCTTCGTCCGCGTATACCGAATTCTCTCATGACTGGACTTATGTGGTTTGGTACCCATGACTATCAGTCCATAAGTCGTGAGATTTATAATTCTATTATGCTCTTACGGCATGTAATATGGGCTATCTATAGGGACGCGACATGCTTGTGAACAGAGCGACAAACTCGACAGTTATACGTGGACAGAATACGATGCACGTCAAGGTGGTGTACAAGTCATACAGGACAGCGCCAACAATGTCAAGATAATTACCGAGTTTCTCAAGGTGCCAGGTGGAGACCATGGAGGGAGTTGGGCTGCTCGGGTGAAGGGGGAGCCCATCAAGTCTGGTACGTAGCTCGAGCACCTGTAAATCGTCCCGTATTTCCCTCAAGTCATTCTAAGATGTTCCATCTCGTATATCTACCATCTTTTACTTCGGTCTTGAGGGTCTCGGAGGATTGGAAATGGAGACGGATGAGGACGAAGATGTACGTGTAGTGTATAGCCTCTACAATTCCAGTGTGCATTCATCCTCGACTTTTGAAGGGCATTCAAGGTGAATTCAAACTGTCTGGATCAACTCCAGAGCTGGACGACTTTGTAATTCGTGTCGTTGATGGTACTTGCGATCATTTTCGGCATGTACCCTAGCTAACCACGTTACAGGCCCTAATAACTCGGCGTTCAAAAATGGTCCACATGTCAGTGACTTCCAAGAACGTATTGGCAGAACCCATTTTATCGGCCAGCCCATTGCGCCCGGTGGAATCTGGCAGGCCAAAGGTAATTCACAACGTTCCTAGATCGACATCTGACAACCTCACCGCATTTACTCATAGATTCTATTCTGAATGCTCTTATAATCAGGGCTCGTGACGTTATCAGTCCCTATCAAGATCCTGAAGCTGGTCTGCCTGATCCTTCGTATGTTCTCCAGCTTCCCGACGAGGCTTATAGTGGTAGCAATCTTTTCGCCGTTCAAAAAATGTTCGACGGGCCATTTCAATTTGACGTATTATTTGAAAGCGGAAGCTCCAAGCAAAAACTCAGCTGTGAATGTCTCCTCTGAAATCTTTACCTGCACTGTTCTAACCATGACGTAGCAACAATCCTCGACCAGGGAATACCGGCATTGGTCGATAATTATAGCCAACGTTTCCGATCCGTATTTCCTTATCCATCGGATTATGATAAGGAAAGGGAACAGTCTCTACAAGCGTTTTCTAAAGGCATCACTTCTAACCTTATTGCTGGTGTCGGCTATTTCTATGGAACATCCATCGTGAATAGCAAGTTCTCATTCGAATGGGACGAGGAAGAAGACGCTGCCCAAAATAATGCTCAAGAAGAGGGCGATGAAGTTCTATCCGGGGCTCGATTGACTGACCCTAGGGCCCTGTTAACGGCAACGCCAAGCCGCAGTTTTTTCCCGCGAGGCTTCTACTGGTATATTTCATGTCCATTATGAGGACTGCCATTGCTCAAGACCCACTCCAGGGATGAAGGCTTCCACTTACTACACATAGGTCAATGGGACAATGATTTCAGGTCAGCTTGGATGAGCTCCAGCTGTATTCTTATAATCACACATTGCCTTTCAGCCTGGAGATCCTAAAATCTTGGATCGATTTGATTGATGAAGATGGATGGGTGGCCCGAGAACAGATCCTTGGAGAAGAAGCGAGGAGCAAGGTAGCACCGTCTATGTCACTTTGGTTGAATTTGATCTTGAGAGTCCATTCTAGGTTCCCCAAGAGTTTCAAACTCAAGTGCCGAACTACGCCAATCCACCTACACTTACGATGGCGGTTACGGCTTTCATTACTCGTTTGAAAACCATTGCCACCTCCAAAGGCCCATCTGATCAGGACCTGGGACTGGATTTCGGTTTGGGCAGCGAAGCTCAAGTTCCTCTCGTGTCTTCTGTTGTCGCTGCAGCAGGAAATAAATACCTGGAGTCGCCTGAAGAAGCCCTTTCTTTCTTGAAGTCGATTTACAAACCTTTGAAGCGTCACTATGATTGGTTCCGTCGTACCCAACGCGGGCAGATTAAGCAGTACGCGCGTAAAGCTAGGTCAAGAACTGAAGGATATCGCTGGCGGGGACGATCGGAGCTCCATGTTTTGACAAGTGGTATGGATGATTATCCACGTGGACCTCCACACGCAGGAGAGCTGCATCTAGACCTGATATCCTGGATGGCATTCTTTACTCGTACAATGAAGGATATAGCTGGATACATTGGTGAAACAGATGATGAAATCACCTTTGCTGAAATTGAGACAGCTATCCTCGGCAATATCGACGGTCTGTGGCCCGGCTTTCCGTACTTTGTCATCCCGGCTAATCCGACGGCAGATTTGCATTGGAACGCAGAGAAGAACATGTATTGCGATGTGAATGTCGACGATGAAGGTAAACATGGCCCCTGTTTGATTATGTATCATCTCAATCTCGCTTAATACAGATGAATCGTACCATGTCTGCCACAAAGGGTATCTGTCCTTGTTCCCCTTGTTCCTCTCCCTCCTTCCTCCCACTGCCCCTCAGCTTAGCCACATCCTTGATCTTCTCCGAGATCCTCAACACCTCTGGTCCTCCTATGGAATACGAAGTTTATCAGCAGCCCATCCAGAGTTTGGTCAAGGTGAAAATTACTGGAAAGGTGCAATCTGGGTGCAAATGAACTACCTCATATTGAGAGCCTTACATACAGTAAGATTTATCGTCTTTAGATCCGTTTTAACCTTCTTGATCCCTTTTCAGACGTACGCTGCTCAGCCAGGACCTTATCAAGCTAGGGCGAAAGAAATCTATAGCGAATTGAGAAAGAACATCATTGATAATGTTTTCAAGGTATTCCTGATCAATGCCGGTGCATCGCCCTGACTGAAGACCCGGAAAGGAGTATAAACGGACGGGCTACGTCTGGGAGCAATATGATGCTATCACTGGGGAAGGCAAAAGAAGGCAGGTGGTTTCGCAGAGAATGTTTACATTTATTCTCACTTTGTGTCTTTCAGTCATCCATTTACAGGATGGACATCATTGACGACTCTGAGTGAGTTACACGTTTTGTTGATGGTCAGGTCATGATTTAATCCAGCCCTGAAGTCCTTTCTGAGCAGTACTAAACATGTTGTATTAGTACGACCCAGCTGGAACCCAGTTCGAGAATCTATTGGTTTTACACAGAGAATTCACAGGCAGTAGTACAGAACAAGATCATTATATGAAAATGCAGCTGGGGTAGCGTCAGAAAGAAGCGTATACCCAAAAAGTGACGTGATACGACACTGCTTCGGGACAGCG
Organism: Termitomyces sp. K1Ag; assembly: GCA_017657315.1. Taxonomy (NCBI): domain Eukaryota; kingdom Fungi; phylum Basidiomycota; class Agaricomycetes; order Agaricales; family Lyophyllaceae; genus Termitomyces; species Termitomyces sp. K1Ag. The sequence goes on along the minus strand of JAGGAR010000097.1, from coordinate 1,870 downwards.
CTGTGATCGTGGAGTTCACAGATCTTTGTTCCACCGCATCTGATTTGGCGGTGATGGTTGAGAGTGGGAGGATCGGGTGCTGGCCAATTCGACCGCGGGGGTCGAGCGTGTGGTTTGTAATAGTTGCTGTTGTTCCACATGAGAGGCTCATCCTGGGACCTGGACAAGTGATTCAGATAATGGAAGCTCATCTGTGCCTTGGTGAGCTGTCGCCACGGCAGGGATAGCTGCATCTGTTGTGAAAACACTACTGGTTTCAATGTGTCTATGTCAGTCGATTGAGCCTCGAGATACGCTTTCTGAGGGTGATGCAGACTGAGTGGGTGAGTTCTGTTCATATCCTGCCTCATAACGCTTGACCAGTGTGCTATTGAGCATCTGCTGGGACATACATGGCTTGACACCGGCAACCGACGGTTGAAATGCGGTCTGGCTAGGGCTGGGGTAGGAGTCAAGCTTCATTGATCATCGTTGGTACTTTCGACGTGGTATAATCATATACACTCCGTCATCTTCTGCAGAATTCGGGTCGCACCAGATTATTTCGGCATTAGGAGGGTAGTGCCTCCGGGACGAGCCTGCAGAACCGACTGAGAACACGAATGGGGAGTCCATGTCGGACGAACTTAAGTTGAGATCGGAGATGCTGGAAACTGGAAGTTGGACGTTTGCACACGGTGAATAGACATAAAAGAGCATGAACGGTGCTTCGACATGATCAATCAGAAGACTGTAGTGCAAATATGGAAGTTTGGTCAATTCGAGGCTGACGATAGAACGCGTTAGTAGAGGAAGAGCGAGACAGTACTTACTTTAGGCCCTTTCCGGGACCCGGTTGGGCTTATGGTTAGGACGGGTTAAGGATGGGCTTGTAACAAACAATAGGTTAACGTCTGGTTTACTGTCGTCACTCTAGCCCAGTGACTAGGTCTTGTGTAATCTAAGTCACATCAATGTCACGAACAGTCACCAATTTTGAATCTTATCAATTTGTCGCACTTGCCATGACTCGCATCGCATCGGGCACTCCTGAAGCCCGCTCCTCAATTCAAAAATCCAGGAAGGCCAAACACCAAAAGGCCGCTGCTTTGTTTGCTGCAATTGGAGGTGCTGCTGCCACAATCACACATGTTGCAGGCTTTACTGAAAAAGAGCACATTCACACTTCAATCCTCACTGGACAGCGATGGCTTGTAGAGTTGTTAAAAGGTAGAATTCCATTGCAGAAATGCAGGACTTTTCAATCTGGATAAATACCAATTTTAGGTCATCCAACACGATTTCGCTGTCAATTTGGCATGCATCAATTTGTGTTTCGAAAGCTCCTCACAGAGCTTGAGCAAACTGCAGGCCTTAAAGACACAAAGCATGTCACTGCTGAGGAACAGCTGGCTATCTTCCTCCATATTGCACGTACTGGTCAGGGAAGCCATGAAATGCAAGAGCGATTTCAATGAAGTGGTGACACTATTACAAAGTATGTGATGCACTTATATCATGCTACTTCTGATGTGTTTATTGACTGAATCATCCTCTCAGGTGCTTTCATCACATTTTGAACATGCTTGTATCACCAGACTTCTACAAGAAATATGTCCATCTGCCTGATCCAGATGAGATTCCTCCAGAAATCATTGACAATCCTCGCTGGTTTCCTTACTCCAAGGACTGTCTCAGAGCTGTAGATGGCTCACTTTTAGATGCATTTGTCTCTGCTGCAGATATGGATCGCTTCCATAGCCGTAAAGGCCACATCTCAATGAATCTCTTGGCAGCAGCACAGTTCAACCTGCGCTTTTGCTATCTTCTGTGTGGCTGGGAGGGTAGTGCAGCTGATGGCTGTGTCTTTCAAGATGCACGGGAGACTGAC
>JAGGAR010000096.1:0-26751 GCA_017657315.1 Termitomyces sp. K1Ag | reverse complement strand
ATCGTTCACCGGCTTTTCGGCAGTTCATCAGATGGTGTTTAAATTTCTCTCGAAAATGTGAACTGAACGAACTGAACGAAGAATTGAGCACCCCTAATAGATTAATGATGTTCCACGTTGCAGAGTTAAACAACCAAATAAGGATATCAATCATCAAGTGACTAGCAATGTTACGTCGGCGGTATGGTGCCTCAGCAGATGGGGCGCGCAATAATTCGCGGTAACCGGATCCAGGCGGTGTGTGTACAATATCAGAAGTCCCACAGGGTTCCCTAAGGATGCAACATTGTCAATCACAGCAAGGGTGCCAGGTAGGAAGGACGTACAAAGGCAGGAATGCCAGCTTCCTTACAGCCTTCCATCATCTCTTTGTTTCCCTGATAATTGGAAGTGATGAATACAACCTCGGCTCCCCAGGAGACATAGGTCTCTTTTATGAGTTTCATCACATCCGGACGACCTCCTGGGACCACATGTAAGTTACCATCTCATCTCGGATAGAGGAATTGATGCGCACCTCGCTGTTTTGAGTCCCATAGCGTGACACGCTCAGGACCCAGATTATTGTGGATCAGACCAGAGATTGTCGGGCCAAAGGTCTTCTCTTGATCAGACCCAATCCAGATCAGATACCTGAAAAATTAGCGTCAGTGATCAAAATCGGAAACCCCACACACGGAAAATTAAGACGGATCATTGAAAAGAAACTCACCAATGTGGGCTCTACAGATACGAAAAGAGGTCAGCATTTGGCAAGTACTGTAAATGTAGTTCTGGGTCACCTGAAGGCAAGTTGAAAGAGCGGCACCAAGTCCGGTCCCGGTACACACCCTTATCCCACGTTTGTAAAGTCTCGACGTATTGGAAACACCTGCGAACTGCATCACGAGATGAGCTGCATGGTAAACTTCATTGAAGGAGAAGAATAAACCTTGAGTTGTCTGGTCCAGATCCGCTCAGGCGGCTTCTCCACGAGACTGCGCGTAAAGTCGCCTTGGACTCCACATATGAGGTAATGGTACTCTGCGTGCCTCCCTTCCCTGGATGCAAGCATTAAATTCGGCTGTCAGGCGAGAGAAAGGGAGTAGAAATCCTACGATATGATACCGAACGCGTGATACTCCATAACACTATCTCGGCTGATTCTCGCAAGGAGACCTTGCTGCATTCCGCGCTCAAAACGCATGATGACGACCTTGGGAGAAGGCTAAAACAGAATCAATCACTTCACTTGGAACGCCTTTGGAAGGGGACTTACAATTTCCACATCAACTTTGACTTGCCGTATCGTGCACCATGGGATGATGACACTGCAGGATTTAAAGGTGAAGCACTGAAAAAACGTATAGAGACCGTACTTACAAGACCGTCATTCCAAGTACAAACCAAAAGTCCTGTTGATGCACTATGTGGATACCATTGGGGTTCCAGCTTTGGGTGTTAGTGTCCCAACTGTCTCCGAGAATGACGAAAATCCAGGCTGGGAGACATCAGCGCAATTCACTTGCACCGAGTGTGAAAGACTTACTCGAAAGTAGTCCTGACCTATTGAAAATGTCTGAGTATTTTTGGGAGCATATTGAGTGGCAGGTACTCACCAGCCCATGAATCGATGGTGGCGCTCAAAGACACTGTTAAGGTTATTGATCAGCGGAAAATTATTGACATGAGAAAGATGTATGTACTTGTGATGCGTGTTTCGGATCCATGGGAAGGCCGATATGATAGACACGAGGATGATGACAAGTGTTATCAGACCAAAGACAAGAATAGAGATATGTGTGGCCTTGTGGTGTATGAAGATCCAAATCACACGCAAGACGAGCCACATGAAACCTGATAGTGCACACCCTGAGTGTATACCACCGAGGTGTTGCAAGACAGAGGTGCAGCCCAACCGGAACCATAGCGGTGTCCACTGTAGTCATGCATGTCAGCGGGAGTATATATTATGTAGATGAAAGAAGGCAATCACCTTCGCGAAAAGAGTATTCACGATAAGGTATAGCAACCGTCCAAAAAGCTCATTTCGCACGAGAATGGCAACGAGCAGGTTGCCAAGTACGCATGCACCGCTGTAGTGTCGAGGGTATTGCCATTTTCCTGTCGCAGCCAGTCCAGCGCCAATGATGTTCAAAGAGACGACGAAAGTGAAGAATTTTCTATGCAAAAGGATAAGTCAAAACGTCGACCAAGACAATAAGTGACACACCGGTAGGTGTTGAACCATAGTTGACCACGTATCCAAATGTTGGCTTTACGAGGCGGTGGCTTCGTCGGTGTTGGCGGTATCGGCGCAGGTGTTGACGCCTTTACTGGTTTTTTATCACGGCTGTGAGAGTCATGAGAGCCATCCGACTGAGACGTCGTCGAACCAGAGAGCGTGATAGCGATCGGATGTTCGTGCTCATCGAACACTCCTTTCTCGGCGTCATCTATGTGTTGAGTGAGAGACATATCGGAGGAGGTGAAGAAAGAAGGTCGCGTTGCTATCGAGGTGTGAAACTTGAAGATAAATACGCAATCACGAGGGGAGGGGCAGGCCATTTTGAAACCAATGTGGCGTAATCGATCAGTACATCACTGCAGAGAAATCACCGAATGGTGGGAGGCGGGGTAAATTAAAATTATCATCTGGAGTGATGGCGAAAAAAAAAAGACACGAGAAAAAAAATTGAGAAAAAACATTGAGTGAGGGTGGTGATCGGGATAGGTCTAGGTTGCAGACCAGGAACGGAATGAATTTGATCGCCCGCTTTTGTAGGCTTTTGTTTGTGTGTGGAGGTAAAGAGGCCGACCAACCAACCCGGAAAAACGTGGGACAAACAATTTCAAAGAGCCGAATGCGCAGCATAATCTCCGTGGTATGCAATGAGAGAAAGACGTGTTAGAGAAAGTGTAAGCAGATCTGAAGGACGCAACTTACGCGTCCTGCGCGTCCTACACGTATCTTTCATTACATGATGCGGGATATAGCACTCGTGTTCTAAAAATGCAGCCTGAAGCCTAAGACAGAGAGATCTATTTCAAGCGAAGCGCGCTGTAGAAATGCGCTTTCCAGAAGCCGGTCTCCACTGCATTACGCCAAATGACCTTGTCACCAGAACAGAATATGTCTTTGAACCCAAACGACGGAATCAATGAGAGAGACGTCATCGGATAGTGAAGTTGGAACCTCGGATAGATTGCGGTAGAATCAAAGATGAGCTAGTATATAGACAGAGGTTGCTATATGGAGGAGGATGCCTTCGAGGATCTGTCACTTGTACTATCGCATCGCCAACAGATAACTCTGGGGTACATGTAAACAGATATCTGTGGCCTCGTGAACAGGGTCACTTCCTACCCTAGACCACACGCTATGCCAACATGTGTACTCTCGTCTACTCTCATGGCCATAGTGACTCGCCGAATCACCATGCTCGCAGAAGTTCAAGCAATCACGAGTTGTCAAAGACTTCAACGAATGGATCCGGACTACATGTGTACTCTCGTCTACTCTCATGGCCATAGTGACTCGCAGAAGTTCAAGCAATCACGAGTTGTCAAAGACTTCAACGAATGGATCCGGACTACATGTGTACTCTCGTCTACTCTCATGGCCATAGTGCCTCGCCGAATCACCATGCTCGCAGAAGTTCAAGCAATCACGAGTTGTCAAAGACTTCAACGAATGGACTAGTCATGACCAAGCTTTGCCTAAAAGCAAAGATCAAAGCTACCACGATGCCTGCTGCGGGCTTGGCTGCTTCAAACGATGAGAAAGCCTCATCACGCGCGGGTCACGTCGGCGACCAGGGACGTTAGAGGATCCGACGCGAGGATGAAGAGTACACCTTCTACCGCCCAGGAAGCTCACACTGTGTTGCCTCCAAGGCGGACATCGGACGGGTCTAAGGGTTCCTTTGAGAGCGGGAGAAAGTACTTCCGAATTGGTTGCCCGAGACTAGGGTTAGGAGTATGGTTGCAGAATTTTTTGACAGCAAATTTAGAGTCGAGTCAGCTTGCCGTCTACCCTCCATCCAAGGGCCCTCACCATGAGTTTAGCGCGACTCAGGTCGCCCTTGCTCAACGCCCTCGTCCGACCTGCTCGCTCCTTCCACTCCCTTCCCCCAAAACGCTTCCCCTTCGCTCCTACCAAATCTCTGCGTGCCGTCGCCGCCCCAGCTGTCGGTGACTACGCGAAAGAGGGTGAACACGTCCTAAATTCTCCCTCTGAGCTTGCCAGAAAAATATCGGCGCGTGTTCTTCCCAAGCTTCCTCGGGCAGATGTCCAAAAGGTCCTTGTCGTCGGCAGTGGTGGCCTCAGCATTGGCCAAGCCGGAGAGTTTGACTACTCAGGATCACAAGCACTCAAGGCTCTTCACGAGGAAGGTGTTTCAGCCATCCTCATCAACCCCAACATCGCTACATGGCAAACGTCACACGAGCTAGCTTCTGAAGTTTACTTCCTCCCCGTTACCGCGGACTACGTCGCCTATGTTTTGGAAAAGGAACGGCCAGACGGTATTCTTCTTACATTTGGTGGACAAAGCGCTCTGAATGTCGGTATTGAACTCGACCGCATGGGTGTCCTGGAACGGCTCGGTGTCAAGGTCCTTGGAACGCCCATCAAGACACTCGAAATCTCAGAGGATCGTGATCTATTCGTGCAGGCTCTCAAGGGTGCGCTCTATTCATTCATTGCATCACCAAACACATCTTTTCTTAAAAATTTCCCCAGAAATTGACATCCCCGTCGCTCAGTCAACGGCCGTTTCTTCCGTAAACGATGCCCTTGCCGCCGCTGAAACAATTGGTTACCCGGTCATCTTGCGGTCTGCCTTCACTTTGGGTGGTCTTGGCTCCGGTTTCGCTGAGAATGCAGATGAACTCCGCGATCTCGCCGCCAAGAGTCTCAGTCTCAGTCCTCAGGTCCTGATCGAACGTAGTATGAAAGGTTGGAAAGAACTCGAGTACGAAGTCGTTCGAGATGGCGCGGACGTACGTCTCGAGTTCTCCCGTTCCATGCAATATCTAATTTTGACTTCTTAGAACACAATTATCTGCTGCAACATGGAGAACTTCGACCCCCTTGGCACACACACCGGAGATTCCATCGTTGTCGCGCCCTCTCAGACTCTGCCCGACGATGAGTACCATATGCTGCGCAGCGCTGCACTCAAGGTCATCCGCCATCTCGGTGTCGTTGGTGAATGTAACATCCAGTACGCTTTGAACCCCAATTCCAAGGAATACTGCGTGATCGAAGTCAATGCCCGGTAAGAAAAAAGGGTCGATTACTGTCTATGAGCCATCAGCCCTGACACAACTTGTTTCTCTTCTAGGCTGAGTCGCTCTAGGTACGCTTACTCAGTATCTGCTCCCAAGGCCCTAACTAAAATTGTTCCAGTGCCCTTGCTTCAAAAGCTACTGGTTATCCTCTTGCTTACACCGCCGCAAAAATCGCTCTTGGTCATACTCTACCTGAATTGCCCAATGCCGTCACTAAAACAACTACCGCGTGCTTTGAGCCTTCCTTGGACTATATTGTGACTAAGATACCCAAATGGGATCTTGCCAAGTTTTCATCCCAGGTCAACCGTGAAGTCGGTTCTTCCATGAAGTCGGTCGGTGAAGTCATGGCTATCGGACGCACTTTCGAGGAGAGTTTGCAAAAGGCTATTCGTCAAGTCGACCCTCGCTGGAAGGGTTTCGAGGTGTATATCGAACCCGAGGATTTGGACAGGGCTTTGACTCGTCCCACTGACATGAGGCTCTTCGCCATCGCTTATGCCATGTACAAGAAGGGTTACACCGTCGATCATCTTCATGATCTTACGAAGATTGATAAAGTGCGCCGATCTAATAAACTTATCTTGCAATCAGCTACTGATGCACGAGAACCTTAGTGGTACCTTTATAAGATCGACAACATCGTCCAGACGCATCACGCATTGAAGGCAGCTGGCTCCATAACGGAAATTAGCCATGAACTTATGCAACGCGCCAAACGCATGGGTTTCTCGGATGCTCAGATTGCCGATATCGTCTCATCTACTGAGGACATCGTTCGTGCCGCACGCAAGTCGCTCGGTATCACACCCTTCGTCAAACGTATTGATACCCTGGCTGCTGAGTACCCTGCCCACACCAACTACCTGTACACGACCTACAATGCCTCCGAACACGATGTCGAGTTCGATGAACACGGCACTATGGTTCTTGGTAGTGGTGTATACCGCATTGGAAGCAGTGTCGAATTCGATTGGTGTGCTGTGACTTGCGCTCGTAAACTCAGGGACATGGGCAAGCGCACGATTATGATCAACTACAACCCCGAAACTGTGTCGACTGACTTCGACGAGGCCGACCGACTGTACTTCGAAGAGCTCGGCTTTGAGCGGGTCATGGATATCTATGAACTCGAACAAGCACAAGGTGTCATCGTCAGCGTCGGAGGTAAGTTATATTCACTATATGCGCATCTATTGTATTTTAATGGTTTCGTCAGGTCAACTCCCTCAGAACATTGCTCTACGCCTCAAGAATACTGGCGTTAACGTTCTGGGAACTGACCCTAAGCAGATTGATACTGCTGAGGACCGCCACAAGTTCTCCTCTGTCCTTGACAGCATTGGTGTCGATCAACCTGAGTGGACAGAGGTTACCAGTCTTGAAGCTGCTAAAGCCTTCGCTGAAAAGGTTGGGTACCCCGTCCTCATTCGCCCGTCCTATGTCCTCTCCGGCGCCGCGATGAACGTCGTGTATGAACCTTCTAATCTGGAGTATAACCTGTCTGCTGCAGCTCAAGTCTCCCCTCTGCACCCTGTTGTCATTACCAAGTTCATCGACAATGCCCAGGAAATCGATGTCGACGCCGTTGGCCATAAGGGCAAGCTAATCGTCCACGCCGTCTCTGAGCACGTCGAGAATGCTGGTGTTCACTCCGGTGATGCCACTCTGGTCCTTCCTCCCTTCACATTGAGCGAGAGTGACATGTCTCGGCTCAAGACCATTGCAGAGAAGGTTGCTGCGGCATTCGAGATCTCTGGTCCCTTCAACATGCAGATCATCAAGACCCCCGCCAATGAAGGTAAAGAGTCGGAACTCAAGGTCATCGAATGCAACCTCCGCGCTTCGCGATCATTCCCCTTTGTGTCTAAGGTCCTTGCTCACAACTTCATCGATACTGCGACGGCTGCTATTGTTGACCACAATGTCCCTGCCCCCATGGACATCATGAAAGAGAAGCACGATTATACTTCCATCAAGGTCGCTCAATTTTCATGGACTCGTTTGGGCGGAGCAGACCCCTTCCTGGGCGTCGGTAAGGAATGTTCCTTTGTATCCAATGCTCTTACTTACCTTACTCCCTAGAAATGGCAAGTACTGGTGAAGTCGCGAGCTTCGGCAAAGACGTTCATGAAGCATACTGGGCTTCTCTTCTCAGCACCACTGGCTTCAAGGTTCCTCGAGCTGGTTCCGGCGTTCTCATCGGCGGCGACATCTCAAAACCCGAAATGGCTGTCATTGCAAAGACCTTAACCACTCTTGGGTTCAAGCTCTACTGTTCATCTCCCGTCGTCGAGGAATTCTTGAATAACATCCCCTACGTTACGGCGAAACGCATCATTTTCCCGACGAAAGACAAGCGCAAGCTTCGCATGGTATTCGACGAGTTCGATATACAATGTGTTGTTAACCTTGCGAAATCTCGCGGTACTGACTTCGCCGATGAGGACTACGTCGCCCGCCGGTGCGTTCTGCCCTTAGCTGTCTTTTCCCTTACTTTGCTCACTCCTTTGTCCAGAAATGCCGTCGATTTTGGTCTTCCCCTGTTGAACAATGCCCGCACAGCCCTGCTCTTTGTGGAGAGTCTCGCACAGAAGATCTCTCTTGGGGGTTTGAGGAGCTACACTGAAGGCCGTATACCCCCTGAAGTTCGCTCTTGGTCAGAGTTCGTTGGAAAGCGAGCCTGAAAGACGCAAGGAGGAAAATTTCTTGGATGCATCAGTGATACTCATCTTGAATTTATCTAACTAGTTGGCTCAAATAAAAGAGCTTGAGCTCCCCCTGTAAGTAATTGTATCAATAGAGAGCTAGCACTCCATCTCGAGGTCTTGACGTGTGCAGAACTAGTCAAGATTTAGTTTTGTTACCCCCTATGTCCGCTTTGAAGGTGTCAAGATTGATTTTGAAAAGGATTTGGCAGCGTGGACGATACTACATAGGGTGGAAGTGGTATCAGATAAACCGGATGCTGAGCTCATACTTAAGTCCATACGATGATGTGAGGAAGCTCCACTTTTTCAATGCTGTACGGGGTCCTCGACAGGCGAATCAGCACGAGGGCCGGACAGGCCTACGGTGGTCAGTTTGATTTCGTAGTGTATACTTTCGATACGGACTTCCTATTTGTTAGGAGGGATGCGAGCAGGAAACGAAAATATGAGGTTGCGAGATCCGTTGCGGCAGACGGTCACCGCCTTGAATCTTCTAATGGCTCTCCAGGAAGGCAGAATCCTCAACTTCGACTTCGATCCCTGAGGTAGCACTGATCATCGTGAAGAACACAAATGTGTTGCAGGTTTTCATGCCTCTCTGCGACGCAATGTACATTGGGAGACAGTGGTACCTCAAATTCTTCTTATATCCATGAGGCCATTTCTGGGATGTCGGAATCAAATCTCCAGGATATGGTCCATCGCAAATTCCGAAAGTGAGAGTAGAGACTTGGGATCAACTCGGATCACTGGACTATCTGGCGAACGAATCCAGGAAGTGTGAGGAGGGCGCGACGTATAGACGTCCCGATGGGGAAGGTTTGCTGACCGTTCAACGAAAGCTTATTTCTGAGGGAGCAAGGATGAGAATCCTAGGATGTCCCTAGGGATGTATCCAGATCTAAGTGATGACTTAGGTCAGTTACAATTTAATGATTCGCATTGTTCAGGATTGTGCCTATGTATGCATTAGATGTAGATTTGAATTGGATCCATAGAGTAAATATAATCATTACGATACGTATTAAGTAACTGCATCTATGCGAGCAGCATCTTTCTTGGGTCTTCGATGTATTCCTTGACTTTTACTATGAAAGCGAATAAGCATGATGGGTTTTTTTAGAACTAAGGAACATACCAAGGAAAGTAACCGCCTCGCGACCGTCCAGCAAGCGATGGTCATAGGTAAGAGCTGCAACCATGATGGGTCGGATGACAATCTGGCCATCGACGACGACGGGTCTGTCCTTGATAGTATGCATACCTGAACAAATCGCGATGAGTTTCGGAATTTCAGAACAGACGAGCCAACGAACCAAGTACGGCGGATTGAGGCAAGTTGATGATGGGAGTGCCATACAAGGAGCCGAAAACACCACCATTGGAGCTTAGGGAGGACATGGTCAACGTCAACACTTTTTGAAGTGAAATAAACCTTACATAGTGAAAGTTCCACCAGCCATGTCCTCCAACGTGAGCTTTCCATCCCTGGCCTGAAGAGAATGAATGAGACTTCTCAAGGGCTAACGATGCCTAAAGTTACCTTTTTGCCAAGGAAGGCAATCTCCTTTTCGATCTCGATAAAATTCATCGTTTCAGTGTTCCTGACAACGGGGGTCACCAGGCCCTTAGGTGTCGCGACTGCCACGCTCAAATCAACGTAATCGCGATAAACAATCTCGTCGCCTTCGATTGACGCGTTTGCCGCAGGGATCTCCCTTAGGGCCAACGTGCAAGCCTTAGCGAAGGCACTCATGAAGCCGAGTTTAACGTCATGCTCTTTTAAAACCTGATCTTTGTACTTCTTGCGCATCTCCATGAGCGAGGACATGTCGATTTCGTTGAACGTCGTCAGCGAGGCGGCGGCATTCTGAGACTCCTTCAAGCGTTCGGCAATACGCAGGCGCATGCGATTCATCTTGACCTACTCAAGAGTTAACAAAACAAAGGTTCACCGAAAAACTATAATAATAGACGCACCCTAGTTTCGCCCCGGCTGCCAAGTGCTGGCCGTGTAGCTGGGACAGTTTCTTTCTCCTTCGGGGCCGCCTCCTTCTTTAACGCCTCCTTCTCTGAAGGCTTCTTATCGGCTACGTAGGATGCGGGGGAGTCCGGTAGTTTTGTGTTCACCTGCTGGTTGGCAGGTTCCATAATGTCTTTGGTTTTGTTCTCTGTGGGCACCTCTGCCTCTTTTGAAGGCGATGGCGTGGTATCTGCACGTTGATGGATTTGTTGAATGCACCAATGGTCGTTGAAAAAAGTCGTGAACGTACCCTTGACTTCACCGGGCTCAATAATAACCAAATCCTGTCCAACAGTCACAGTATCCTCTTCCGCCGCCAAAAGTTGGATAATCTTTCCAGACTCAGGTGCATTCACGGAAACATCGATCTGAGTCCCATTTATTGGCCTAGGATGTTCGGAAACCCACCAGTTGAGGTACACACCTTATCAGTCTCAATGGTCGCAATTTCCTCGTCAGCAGATACCGAATCACCGACTTGTTTTGACCACGACTTCAATGTACCCTCAGTAATAGATTCAGCCATAGTTGGGACCTTGACGGTGACGGCTATACCCATTCAAATTCCCTGCTGTCTGCCGTTCCAATTCAATGCAACTCACCTTCAAGTAGTTTGGACGAATGGAATGTTGAGGTTCGTACATGAGGAGCAGCGAAATCCCTGGTTTGCACTGAATTATAGATATATATCAAGTAAAGAAAGGGCTGCATACCATCCTCGGGTCAGGTTCGGTCCTACTGTACTCCGAATGCTTTTCGAATACAACAAACCGCGACCACGCGCGACAGCTATAATTTGCTTTGAGAGCATCCTGTAGAAACGGATACGGTATAGATGGTATCAGAGAAGATTAAACTTGAAGAGAAGCGGCGTTGCCAGCGAGGGCAGGGAGGTCCAGAGTCCGAGTCCCGGAGACTCACTTTGTGCGCGACACGTGACGCGTGAAGTTCGGCAACCACCGACGAAGTTCGACTACTCACGTCGAAGTGTCCATCGTCCTTCTTCCAGTTAGCATGTTATCAATACTGTCTAGAACGCGAGTTGCAATTTCTTGAAGAAGGGGGCAACACAACTGTCGGTACGAATTTGTTTGTTACATAACTTACATTTAAGTTTAACGACCCAAGTGTTATGAGAGACCACTTGCAAGGTTTCTATCAACCTTGATATCCAATACGTTCTGCAATATTAGCATCAAGCGATCCTTTTCCAGAATCCTGCAGTTGAAGTCGCGTCGAGGATAGCTGTAAAGTCTTCGTTCTCCGGGGCGCTCCGTAGTCGAGGGTCGCGTCGGGGGAATAGTGTTTTAGATTGGGTGGATTATTAATTATATGGGCTACTAATTCAACTAGAGATTAGAAACTGGAGGATGGGGGTATTCTGTAGCAAATAATAAAGATACATCGAACTTGTTCTTTATGAGGAGACGTATAAATTAAGTATGCGAAAATTATGCGAAATTATGCGAAAAGACCGACAATGACAGGTTGGAGTTTGCCATCACGAATGGCCTGGTATAATTGATATCAAATTGGAGTCGCATTGAATAGAAGTAAAGGATCATACCTCGTGAATGAGAGAGACGTTTTGACCAACACTTTGATCGTCGACATACAAACCCTTCTCAAATCGGGCGAAATTCTCGGATCCATGCATCTTGATACCTAGGGTCACTCGTACGAACTCGTAAACAGGCCGAGTCTTGTTCAGATACCGGCTGGCGGGCGCAGTTCCGCGGGCACCCGACAGGTATTCACGTCGTAAAGTATCCAAAAGATCTGTCGCCTGTAGAGCAACGTTGGAGCGGAATTCAGGAACGCAAGCAAGAGTAGAACCAAGCGATGCCATATCGTCGAAGGTGTCCGGTCCCGTGAAAAAGTCGACAAGGATCGTTGTCGACGAAGCAGCAACCTCCTGCATCCGTTCAGATGCGTCCATGTTGCTTGTAGCTTCAAACACGTCTTGCATTGTGCGTGAGAGCTTGCTTGCCAGGAGCTTGTGCTCCGACATGGAGAGGGATCGCCCGAAGGACTCACTCAATGCCTCATCCACGATTCTGTTAAGGCCCTCGACAAAGTCCTTCTGTAGAGCACGTAAGTCAAGGGCTGTAGGGTGAGTTAGACACCGTCGATCATACGTAATAGAATCATAGATACCTTGGCACAGAGCATACAGGTACGAGGCTGTCAACATAGACAACACCTCAAGAGAGTTGATGGTCGCACGAGCTGAGACCAGTGCCATCGAACTGAGAGCCATGATTAGATATAAAGCATCTTGAAAGTTGTCGAGACGTACTTGACTGCCTGGTTGTGCATCTCTGCTGATTGAATGTGTGTCGAAACCGGATTCGCAAGATAACCAAGTTCAGCAACATAAGCTGCACTTGCAATGTCGACACCTTTACAATGATAGTCGAGCGAGGGGTCGGTAGCGGCAAGAGAAGGCGGCAAGCCCCGATTCATTGCAGGGTTGACGAGCTCTGTGCATTGGGAGAAGAGAAGTTTCCCAAGATGATGTAGACCGAGACGTGTCTTCTCCATTACGTTGGTCACAGCCATTGCCTGGAAGTTTCCTCCGTGATGTACTCTCCCTGTCTCTCCATCAACCAACGGATTGTCCGTAGCTTGAGAACAGAACTTGAGAAGGGGGCAGCTTATTGATAATGTGAATACATACTCGAATTGCATTCAATAGTGATCGTCTTCAATGACTCGAGAAGGTCCTCGATCTGCGGGCCGATGAATTGAGGCGAAGTCCGCAATGGGTATCGATCTTGTCGAAGAACACCCCCGTCTTCCTCGATCGTAACTTCCTGCTCCTGAGCCGTTGCAAAGGTGCTACCCTCCAACAGGTCCCAGATGAGCTTAGCGGATTCAATCTATGAAATAAATGGTAAATTATTTGGCTCGTGTTGCCAAAGTATAAACGGAATACCTGTCCTGGATGAGGTCTTGCAACATCATGTATAAATGGATCGAATGATGCTCGAGTCCCTGCAAGAGCCTCTGTACCCATCGCGGTGCAGACTTGAGCAAGTAGGGCGAGATGGACGGCGTCATTCAAGGCTAACGTCGCAACAGAGGCAGAGAAAGCAGTGCCATTCAAGAGACCAAGGTGCTCCTTGGAAGCAAGGCCGATAGGAGCGATGTTGTGTGATTTGAGTGCATCATGCGAAGGGCGAATTTCGCGGGAGGACCTTGGCCCATCAAAGACACGGATAGCGGGGTTCCCGGTCAATGCTCCTGCAACATACGAGAGTGGCGACAGATCTAAATCAAGAGGGTTAAGGAGATGAAAAGCGAATGAGATGAGATGATATATACCTCCAGATGCTGATATGCTTCCCCTTAGTGGGACAACAGGCGTGATATCGGCATTCAATAGCTCATTCATCTTCTTGACGAGGTCCATTCTCACACCGGAGTGGCCACGAATGAGCGAATTCATTCTGATTAGAATGGCGCCCCGAACCCACGACTCAGGCATACTCGTTGACGCAATGGGATCTAGGAGTGGGAGAACATCAAGAGGTCGCGAAGATGAGGGTAAAACACCGCTTTGCAAGAGTTGCAAAAGAGAATTGCCAAGAAGGAGAGGCTGGTCGGTGCGTGTGTCTGCACTTCCGCCAAAACCGGTTGACACGCCATACACACTGGCTCCAGCGTCGATTTTGGCCGTAATTACATTACGGCTCTTGTCCATACGCGCCGCAATTGCAGGGGAATTGCTAAGAGCGACGTTTGCCGAATATCTTGAAGCGGCTGTCACAGCTGCAATGGAAAGATTTTGCCCATCGATAGTCACAGGTTGACCAAGTCTGAACAACTTCAGAATCTGCGCTTTTGAAGATGTTTGAGACGCACCTGTAACTTTCAAGCTCTTTACACGAGTCGATGAATTTGGACAACAAGGGTGTTGTTTGTTCCGCATTCGGTGTTTTTGACACGCTCTCGGGCGCGATAGCGACAGCAGTAACTTTGAGGGACTCGCTGGCCTGAGGAGAGAGTATAGAAGCAGAACGTCTTTGGACGCGTAGAGTGGTGATGGCCATATGGATGAGGTGGCTGAAGATGAGAATGGAGAATCATGGCATTTCAAAGAGTTTATATAGCTTGTAAGTAGTAGGCCAGTTATCCGTAGATGGCCTGCTATAGCCTATGGCCTGTCGAGTCAAGTTGAAGTATGATGGGATCAGTTTCAGGTCTGTAACAAATATCAGTTTCTCAAGCCAATCAGCCATACCTTTGTTCTATCTAAAACGCTCAAAGTCATAAACTATCTCCTTTCACCATGTACCCTCGGTATTTGATTCTATGCGTCGTCCGAATTGCATTTATTGAACGCGAGCTGAACGTGGAACAAGCAATTCTCTAGGGTTATCTATTCTCCTCCGTACAGACCGCTGATAGCCGCTGGTTTACCAACCTATGAGCAACTTGTCTCGTCTACCTCTCCTTTGATGCCATCTCCTTCGAACTCAATGTCTGACACTGTGCCCAGGTAGTCCCTGGGACCTGAACACAGCTTCTTACTACATCCATTTCTTCAGGGACACAATGTAAAAGACGTGGATATTTACATTCATGTCAAAATTCGAGTCAGAATGGTGTCCAGCAAGATATTCCCCGTAAATCATCTGCATAACAAGATCTGCATCGCCCCTCACCCTCGTCCTCGGGTGTAACCTTTCTCAGGTAGGCTCCTTCCGAAGGCAGTTCTCTTCACAAGCCGCTCCACGTCCTCTTGGGAACGGCGAATCAGATCGTCCGACTAGAGTCTCCTGTCTCTGCGTATCTCAGTAATGATCCATCCGCAGCCAACAAGTGGAGATTGGTGACTTTGATCCCAAGTTGAACTACATCATTATACGACCAATGCATTGTATCCAATTAACGAGCAGAGGCATCATTCATCATGCATCAAGGATGGATGTGATGAGTAATCGAATGAGCGATTTCTAAGTATACGAACTCTTACTTCGATGCATCATCTATTATGTAACAGCAATTTGATGGAGGAAGTGTATGCTTACGTCATATACTTTTTCTCAACTTCATTCTATCTCCTCGATTACATCCACTGTCGAACCAATAATGGTAAAATTTAAGTAATCATATACTACTTCAGCTTTTTTGAAGCAGATCCTCAGGTGAAGGCAAAGAAAACGCGCAAATTTGCTGCAGTAAAGCGTATGCTGAATCCGAATGATATTCGCCTGTGAGTTCATGTGTCAGTTGAAAAATTGACTTGCCCAACATTACAAGGTAGAAAGGAAAACCAACTCAAGCAGAAGAAGAAGGAAGAGGAAGAAAAAGAGAAACTCGTGCACAGAGTGTGAGGCAATCAGTTCTTTCCCTGGCCCCTGTCACTCATGTGGATCTTGTTCGCTCCACTAGGCCTCAAGTTGCATCGTCGCTATTTTTTGCACATAACACAGCTCTCGTACCCCCATACCGTGTCCTGATCGATACCAACTTCATCAACTTCAGCCTGCAGAACAAGTTGGAGCTTATGAGCGGCATGATGGACTGTCTTTTTGCGAAATGTAAGCCTTACTGTTTCAGTCAACTACAATTAAATCATCACGTCTGTCGAAGGTATCCCCTGTGTTACAGATTGTGTGATGGCTGAACTGGAGAAACTTGGTCACCGCTATCGTGTTGCTCTCCGGTCCGTGGTCTGATTTTGCCAGTTTTCGGCCCTAGTATTCTTATTCTGGTTCACAGAGTGGCGCGAGACCCTCGATTTGAACGACTACATTGTTCTCATACAGGAACTTACGCCGATGATTGCCTGGTACAGCGAGTCACGGCACACAAATGTTACATCGTCGCAACATGTGATAGAGAGCTTCGGCGTCGCATCCGTCAAATTCCCGGCATACCACTCATGTATATTGTCAAGAGGCGATACGCTATTGAGCGGCTGCCAGATCAAGGCGCTCCATCATGAGTCTCGTTGTTCCATAGGGCATGCTTTGACAGAAGTACCAGTCCGGGGCTAGGCACGCCGACAACTACTAAGGCTTGTACCTTAGCTTGGTGTTTGATACACTGCTGTGCGCGTTGAAGGCTTATGTCTGAGATTGATCATTGACCGAGTATTAGAGTATAACTTCTAACTGGCACTTGGCATAAAATTAAGCCAATGTCTCGTCGCCTTTACACGTTGACGTAGCTAGAGATTCCCATAGAAAACGTCCTCTAAGTAGAACCTAAGGATTGCAGCTGCAGGAGCACCGCATCCGAACTGACAAAAATAAGCGCCTAATGACGCCAAATGCAAGCAAATAACACGTCCTCATGACAGCAACACGTATGTAAGCACGTTCACTTTTTATTCCATACATTCGCTGTGCCTTCCGTCGAACCATGTCAAAGACCGAGGACGTTGTCCCCACTGAATACACTTATTCATGGAATACTGATTCTGCCCTACCCCTGCAAGACTTCCTGACCAAAGTAAGCCAGACCTGTTTGCTAAGTACATCAGGAAGTCATGTCTAACACTCAGCGCAGTATAAGCCGTCTATGGTACAAAACGATGGGAAAAAGCCTGTATGTCTCATTTTGAAGCACTCAATATCTCGCGATTGATGGAATGAATAGTGGGTATGGGTGCAAGGTTCTGCACCAACACGTGAAGATACTGGAATACAAGACGCAATAGAAGAGGCATCGGTGTTATGTATGCATGATTCAATCTTGCAAGTTGTTTACATACCAATCCTCCTTTAGTAAAGGAAGTGACACAGAAAGTGGAAGCCATCAAGGTGCGCCACACCACCGAATCTAGAGACTCAGGTCAAATTGTTTCTTACATGTTCATTTCCATGTAGAATGACGACTCTATTCCTCTGCGTTCAAACAAGAAGACTGGCATCAAAAGCAAGAAGGAAGTGCGCGAATTAGTATGTCACCCAACTTCGGATAGGATTTTAAGTATTCTCAACAATACCTTCCAGGCCCAAACAGAAGCCACAGAGAAGCTTAAAGAGATAGCTATCAAGCACGGCTATGTGTCTGGGAAATGGTATATGCCAATAGCTGACGAAACGCGTTACAGTTGACAAAGCTTCAGAATAGGTTGATTTTTGCTTCTGCTGATAAAGTGGATACAATCTGGTCAAACCTTGCCAGTATGTCTTTTGTCTTACGTATGGTACATTCCCAGACAATTAATCCTATAACAGAGTCGCTTGTTTCAGGTCCTCTTGCTTCAACATTTGCACACTTGGCAAAAGTAGCCACTTCCCCGGAGTCACAAGCCAGTCCAAATCATCAACATCTTATTTGTGTGTACATCCCAGATGTATATGATAAGGTTAAAGTTACAGAGGTATGTTTAAATCAACTGGGTTTGTTGAGATGCCAAAAAAATTGACCGATTAAAAAGGTTATGAGAATTTTGTTGCGAAACCATGGCATCAGTCTATCTGGCGTCAAATCTAATCTATATACGGCATTGGGTGAGTTCCAGGATGACGGAACCGTTCTCCATATCCTCTCCAGTCAACATATGTGTTGACCCATTGGTAGGTATTGACAGTAAGCATGCAAGTGGTCTTCCATCTACGGTGCACCTTCCAAATGAATATCAGAGGTATTCCCTATAGCTGACCCTCTTTTCAGACTTGGAAGAACTCGGCGCTCATCAGTGATACGGAAAGCAAGGTCAGCTCTGAATTTCAATTGTGTTGGTTTTGACTTTTGATACGCTTTAATCACTTTTAGGAACTTAAAGACGCGTTTTTCGCCGACCTAGCTTCCAACAAAGTTGCATCTGAAGAGAAACTTCCGGAAGCTACAAAAGGTGATATGGCTGCAGCGATATCAAGCAAACCAAAGCCGAAGCTCAAAAAGAAGGCTGCCGATGACCCCTTTGCTTCTGACAACGACGACGCGGACAAGGGTGAGGACGAGGAGGCGCGGAAAAAGGAACTGCAGGCAAAAGTGAAAAAAGCTATGCCTAAGAAGAAGGCCGCCGATGATGCCTTCGCGTCCGATGAGGAGGATGAAGGGGAAGCAAAGCAAGAAGTTCGAGCCAAGAAAGTGAAGTCAGAGTTGATTGCGAAGAAACGACAAGTTAGCGACTCGGACGTTGACGACGAAGAAGACCAAAGACCAAAGAAAAGAAAACCAGCCAAGTCGCAAGGGTGATTCCTCAGCCCTCAGGCCTCAGTAGTAGGATGTATGTTTTAACCAAGTTCTAAGATATAAGAGTATTAAACACGTGGTAGAGGAAATATGTGGACGATTAGGGCATATCCCTGAGTTCCTTGAGATGTATATATAATATCTTCTCACAATAAAGTGGGCGATGTCTCCTAACATCCATGTTCGACAGATGGAGTGGGTCAAAAAATGTACCCAGATAACGATATTGAGCTACATGGTTGTATGCGTATATGTTACAACAATGAGGTAGGAAGGGGAAATGGAACAATGAAGTACAGATCTAAGTAGTACCCTATGTAGTACGTAGATCTGCACCAGTCTTCTGTTTCTTCAACTTCTGACCATCTACGTCGGGCTCTTGAATCACATCGGAGGTGCGACTGCGCTTCAGGCCATGTTTATTTCCTTTATTTGAGCGCGCCCGTCCGATTGCGTGTTCATCTAAATTATTGTCTTCGTCCTGTGAATTTGGCCGGTACTCTGTAGCATCTTGGCCAAGATGCTTCGACTTCCTTGGGCGAGGACCAGATTCTGGTTCCACCTCCTCTTCTGTCGGAGAGGACCTGAATCGCTTCGATTGAGGGCTGTCTTCCACTTCAGTGAGTTCACTTGAAGTCTGGGAGATAGTCGATGATGGCTTCATGGACCTGAAAGGTGCCAAGGTTGAGGCGGAACCATTGCTTGAAAGTGGTGCATTGACCATAGACGACGTTGACATATTCGAGTTGCGACGAGGGGTCACATGTGATGGACCATGATCAGCAGAACTCTGGTGCGTTTTTGTCGATGTGTCACGGACTTTACGCGGTACCCAATCAGAATCAGGAAGCGGCAGATAATATATCTCTCCCTCGCGCAACATATCAACGCCCACAAGCAATCTTAATACACTGAGGAGGGGAGCATCGAAAGCATACGCGTCCAAATCCGATGTCATCAAAAGGCCATCTGACGGTTGAGCATTACCATGGTCGACAATTTTCTCATCCCTATTCAGTTCTTTGTTTCCCAGAGAGCAGCCAGGCACAAGGAAATAGACAAGTTTGACGTCTTCGTCCCCCGAGCCCTCTTCATCAGATTCATCATCAAGAGGAATGCTGATCTTGTGATATCGACAATTGGATCGAGTCACTGGTGAGCTAGAATAGGTGGGATGACGATGCAAGGTTGAAGTGCTTTGCTTTGAAGTGGATGATTCAACCGAAACCGGATCATGTTGCCGAGCAGATAACGAAGCCCGCTGAGTTGGAGCGGGACGAGATGGCTGTGGACGATTGTGATGGTGTCTGTGAAGGAGAGGAACTGGAGGTGGTGGTGGCAGAAGAGGTTGATGACGGAAGGAGCTGCCTTTGCCCGACGTAGGTGACGGTTGTGTATTGTTTATAGAATTGTCGCTCGGAGCGGTCGAAACAATAGAGGAGGCACGAGAGGTGCCTCTACTGCTAGGCTCAAGCATACGACGAGCTGCGCTCGCATCGGAACTTGATCTGCTGGAAATCGACCGCGTGTCAAAGGATCC
The DNA here is from genome assembly GCA_017657315.1 of Termitomyces sp. K1Ag. Classification (NCBI taxonomy): domain Eukaryota; kingdom Fungi; phylum Basidiomycota; class Agaricomycetes; order Agaricales; family Lyophyllaceae; genus Termitomyces; species Termitomyces sp. K1Ag. Next base: position 7,043 of record JAGGAR010000096.1, on the reverse strand, counting down.
TTGAGAGATAGGTGATACACCGACTTCTTTGCCTTTGCCTTTCTCTATTTTTGACGCCTTTCGATTGGACCCCTGAGGTTTTGCAGGCAAGCGCGAAGCTGCTTTGTTTCTGTCTGCCTTTTTCAAGGAGCCGGTCCTAGGCAAAGGAGACGTCATTGTGACAGACGAACTGCGTTTTCGCTTCTGTGGCCGCCCAGCTTTGGGTTTGACGGGAGTTTGATCATCTGCGTGTACCTTCTTGATTATAAGTATGGACGGAAGATCGTCCTCCAGGGGAGGGCTCCTTACACGTGTAGTTGATAGGCCATTAGCGCACTCAACGACAGGAGAGGAAAGAGGGCTTGTAAATGAGTCAGAATGCCAGTTGGTACGTCAAGCGGATGCGCTGACCTTGATTGTTGCGCCGTGTTTTCATCACTATCATCTTTTGCTGCTGATTCGTAAACTGTAGAGTTCGCAGAGCCGTTCAGCTCTAGTGACTTGTCGAAATCTTTGCAAACTGGTGAAGACGATAGAGCCGTAGCCACAGGCATTGCAAGAGTCAAATCAGCATCGTTAGCCAATTCTACCTTCGTCGAATCGTCGTGTTGGAGAAGGGGTACCTTGTCATTAGGCTGCACATGTGTATCTCGAACTGTGTTATCCGAAACAGAATCTTTGGAAGTCGGTGAAGATAACAGCCCTGTGGCCACAGGTTCTGCAAGAGTTAAATCAGCATCACTAGCCAATTCTACTTTGATCTCCTGTTGGAGAAGTAGTGCCTCGTCATTAGGTTGCACATATGTATCTCGAGATGGATTGTCTGCAACAGGGATTTGGCTCTGAATCCGGCCATTCACGGCATTTCTTCCCATCGTGCTGTCCTCCGACACGTTGTCCGATGAGGACGCAAAATTCTGGGCGAAAATTTGTTGTTCGTAATTCGTAGCATATACCCTATCTGCGTCGTCTGGGGTCGATAGGCTCGCTGGATATGGGTCGGCAAACAAGACAGGCTCGGAAGCCTTGCGCATGACGACGTTCATGGGATATGGACCAACCCATGGTCTGGGATAAGGGGAAAGGGAAGACGGGGGAAGAGATAACCTTGATGGAAGCTGAACCTCTTCCCGATCCGACGGAGCAGAAACCATGTCAGATTTAGCTGGAATCGGACCTTGAACAGTCAAAGAGCCAGATATCATTTGTTCCTTTGAAGTAGTTTCAGTCTGAGAGGTCTGTGAAGCGGATGGCATGATGGGGAGGTGTGGCGCGGGCTCAGACGCTGCTTGCGGTGGTTCGGTAATACTGAAAGAACTTTGATTGTCGACCGTAGGGTCCAATGATTGAGGCTGCGACGTGCTAATAGGACGCGTATGTGCCGTGAGATCTGCTGAGACTTGTAATAAATTGTTCTGGGATGCAGGAGCGATCTGAGAGTCGAGTTCACCATTATCAACACTGGCAGAGGTATTAGCATCGCCGCCGACAGATTGCGATCCCTCTAGCATTGTACATGTGACGGATGGAGACACAGTAGGCTCCGGATCTGAAAGTGTCACAGCAGATTTGTCCGAGTCGGCGGTAACAGCTACAGGTTCGCTGATCTCGAAGTTCGACTCCTTGGGGGCTTCATCTCCACAAGTCGCCGGATCCCCATCAAGAACCTGAAAAGCCAAATTAATCTATGAAACTACATCCCAAGCATGCACGCACTTCAATATACTTTACGATGGTATCCTGAGTGAAAGTTTCATGATGAACTTCTGGGACTGCAACTAGATCAAGGGACATTTCGTCGGCACCGACATCTACCTTGACTGTCTCCTCAACCTCCTCGATTTCAGGCGCAACTAGATCGTCTTTGAGAACGAGATCAATGTCTACCTCAAACCTGTCGCCGGCTTCCGTCTCGTCGCGTGCCAATGTCGGAAGACTGTTGACTTCAGGCTCTTTCTCATGTTTGACGGGGTTAGCATCCTCGATAACTTCTGCTGGACCTAGTGAAGCCAAAGGTAACGGGAGTCCAACCTCCGAAGCCTCAGACGTGTTTTCTAGTCCCGCTTCAGGATGGTCTTCGTTGGGGACTTGCCTAATTGCATCTACCATTTTTTCTATGGACACTTCCACTGTTGGCAACTGAACTTCAAGCGCTGGAAGAGGTGCGTGAATAGAGCATCGCGAGCTACCTGAAATGGTTGTACCTTCAGCAGGTTTTTCTGCGATCTCCCCCATCGCTTCCTCGTTCGAACCGACTTCAAGAGATTCACTGGTAAAAGTATCGAAATTTGACTGTCCTATGTCTGCGATGTTGCTAGCGGGCATATCATGAATAACAGCCGAATCGTTTATCCAATCAAGGACGGGGACGTCATCTACGTCAAGAAGGCTTGAGTATTGCTTGGCTCTGTTATCGAGCCCAGCTCACCTTGATTCTGCTCGCGGACGGAATGTTGAGGTTCCCCGGTCAATGCAATGTCATCATGAAGAATCTTGGAATCCTCGGCCTGGGCAGGGGCTGATTGCCCCGCTGAATCCTCGAGGTCAGAGGTTGCAAGAGGTTCCATATGATTCAAGACTCGTTCAGCACTTTCTTCAGAATGCTCCTGTGCCAACTTCACTGCACCGTCTGATTTTTCTGCCATGGCATCCTGTGGTTTCACTGGAGCAGTCTCGTCTTCGAAATCAATGATCATTGGTATGTCGCTGTCGTTGCCTACACCAGACTGATTCTCAGTTATTTGAGGAGTAGACTTGACTTGACTTTCGACAGGGTAATCTTCATAATTGATCGGTCCATCCCAAAGCTCTGGAAGCTCGATGGTATAATCAAGTTGAGGGGATTCGTAAACAGCATTACTTGACACGTCCGCTGATTCGATGTTAACCAAGAGAGATAGACTATCTTCATGGTCTTACTTACCAGCATCCACATTTGAGGGTGGTTGCGCTTCACTTTGGTCAATCTCATCAACGTGAATAACCTCTTCCTGAGCTTGAACAACCTCGTATGGGGGAATGGGTGTGGATGTTACACTTTCATCGTTGTCCCCTAGGCGATGTGGATCCAGAATCCCGTTCTGCAGAGTCCGCACGTCCCCTCCAGAATAGAAGTCTTCGGCGTACGTCTTGGGGCCGACCCAAGGATCAGGAATTTCGATAGGTTGATGTGACTGGAAATGGCTGTCTTCTGCAATCTTTGGCGGAAAAGCTGTAAGATTTTTGTCGCGTCAAAAGCGAAAAATGAACGTATGAGGTACATACACGTATCCTCAGACAGAGGTTGAACTTCATCAACTTCCTCAATGTCAAGTTGAATGACGTCTTGCGCCTGTGACACCTCATTATGTCGTTCCACAGAACACTGCTGAGTAAGAGGTGGTTGAAGTGGTTCCTCTCTGACGGTGACTTGCTGCGGCTCCTCATGTTCCATACCAAGAGAATCCGCTGTTAAGTTGGGCGACTCTCTCACGTCACCACCTGAGTAGTAGTCTTCGGCATACGTTTCTGGGCCAGCCCAACGATCCGGAAGTTCGACAGATCTAGCTTCATTGGCCGGAGGGACGGTTTCATGAGGCGGAAATGCTGTGAACAAGCGACCATTAGCCCTAAGCTTGTAGAGAGAGGAATAACAACCCACAAGTGTCGTTTTCCAGAGGCTGAAAATCCTCATAATGTTTCGCAACTATGTTTGTCGTCTCCACAGGAGAGACATGACGTTGTTTAGTTCGGTAGCGAGGAGGACCAACGCGAATAGAAGTAGACAAAGGAAGAGCGGTGTTATCCTCGTCAAACCGTTCCATAACAGATTCCGTTTCATCTGGCGCACGTCCTTGAGAAGCCAGGTCATGAACCTCGTCTTCTTCGTCTGAATCCACAACGAGAACCGGAGATGACGTCTGCCTAGGAGATGGCACTTCATAATCGTCTTCGCCGTCTTCTTCCTGTTGCTCGTCTCCTCCGAATTCGGGCTCTTCCTCATCTTCCTCTTCATCCTCTTCCTCGTTTTCACCGTCGTTTTCTGACTCCTCGACGACAGTCTGATTTTTATGCCGTATTCGAGCTTGCACCGAGCTCTCTGCTTCTTCCCAATCTATATTGCGCTTTTCATCATCCTCTTCACTTTGTGAGTCCCATCCTTCTATCACCTCGTCGTCTTCATCGTCTTCATCATCCTCGTCCTCCTCATCCTCCTCATCCTCCCCTGAATCCGAGTCAATGAAAATGGGTTCACTCTGATCACCTCTTCCAAAACCAGGCCCATCTCTAGGGTCACGCGCTTTGCCCTTGCTGACGCGTCGCGCTGTCGGGTACGAAAAAGATGCTTCCGCCTCTTCATCGGAGCTCTCGCCGATAAACTCAACAAGCCGCTCGACTTCCTCTTCATCACTGCTATTAGATTGTTCCGGATGTTGCGAGCTGGTTTCGGGCGGAGATACCACCTCATTCTCCTGACCTAGGGCCCGCTTGAGCGCACTGGTGATGCCACCGATCCACGCGTCAAACTCGTCCTGCGTAAACTTGTCATAAGGGTTGTGTTGCGGTGCTTTTGAGAGTTTCGGCTTTGACAGTAGATGTGGAGGCATCTGAGCAAAAGCAGAACGCCTCGAAAAGTCAGACGGCGAAGCAACAAGACAGACGAGACCGTGACTGCGAGATTACACTTGATGGCCACATGACATGTTCCACGTGTCGTTACGTAATAAACTCGTTACTTGAGTCAAGTTCAAGTTACTACGTATACTTGTTCTCCGTTCGCTGAGTCTGAAATTCACAGTATATCCGTGACAGTGACTTGGAAAGCTACATGCCTCCCACCAGTAAAAGCTCGAATTTCCAGTCAAAGAACAATTTGGATGCCTACATCAAGACTTCTCGTCCTCTCCACGATGTTCAACCAGTGGTAACTTCCCAAGAAGTTCGTGATAGAGGTTCCACATTCATCGCCAACTTGTTCCCTGCTACCTCTCCGAGCGAAGTTCGCTCCCGTGTCGCCTACCTTAAAGATGTTCTCCGTAAGACAAAGCCGGCAACGCACGAGATCGCAGCTTGGAGATGTATGGTCCTCAAGCCTGGTCATAACGGGCTTGGAGGCCCTGATGATTTCGAGTTGAATGTTGGGAACATGGACGACGGGGAGAAATGGGCTGGTGCTCGGGTTCAAAAAGTCATGGAGTCGTATGCAATTATCGATGCTGTGGTTATCGTCAGTAGATGGTATGTTCCATTATCTCTGTCACGTTGAGGTTAAATCTAACTCAAAAGGGAGGTACGGGGGTACAATGCTGGGCCCGGCGCGTTTTGCACATATTGAAACATGTGCGGCAGAAGTTTGCCAAGAGTTTAAACGTTCAGAGGAGCTCAGGGAGTGTATATCAGAAATAACAAATCTGGACGCTGTACTTGCTGGTCTTCGCGCTGAATACTCAGGATCATCACCCGCTGATAAGTCGGTGACCACTGGCAGCACGACGCCCAAGGACTACGCAAATCTGGACTTGGACAAGGGCAGACGCCTCATCAAGGCACGTGAAAACGCGATAAGGAGTGTAAAGCTCCTTCTCGCCAAACGTCGAGAGGTAGCCTCGGACGCTGCTGTTGATCCAGATGACCAACCCTGATACACACCCCTTTCATTGACGAATTCCACAGAGTCTTCGACTATACGTCATCTATATCCCGGCTCGACGTCTCCGGATATAAATTGGGCACGAGATGGACACCTTTTTTCCGCGGTTTCCCATGACCCTGGTACTCGTGCGGGCTGAGGATTTCTGCCTGAATCTTGCGCCAAAGAATACAAGACCCTCGCCCACTGCTTTCTGGACTCTTCGACAAGTGTCGTTGGTCCTCTGCTTTGCCTTGTTACCTCGAGGATTCTGATGGAAATGAAATAATCATTGATCCACGGAGGTCTGACTCGGGGAAAAGGGTCTACCCATCGATGTGAAGGGAAGCATATTGAAATGGGTAATCTGTACCTATTATGATATAACGACTGTGTTTATTGGGATGACGCATACAGCATGTGTGAACTTCCATTGATATCATGATGATCTATGCTTTATGAGGTGAACAAAAACAAGACTTCATAGCCTATTGAAAGTCATCCTGATGATCACCTTCTATAGCTATAAGTTATCAATCAAGCTCACTGCAACCGGCAGTGTCTGGGCAGAGTCCCAAGCTAAGACTCGTCTGTGCAAAGTATATCTTCGTGAAAGAAGGCACGAGCCAGATCAAAGTTGACCACAGGAGTTTATTTTTTCCGAAATTTTATCTCAAATGAGCGTGCGCCGTACACTGCACCAAAGGGTCCATATGTTCAAGCGCAAAATCTATAACTATTCCCTTTCGGAGCTCTGGGACCATGGTGGTCTCCACTCTTACTATCTCCCATGGAAATCCCAATCGCATGCCTGCCGGGAATGTGGTCCATATCAAGTCTCTCAACATATATATAAGTACTAGTAACTTAGCTTCATATGGAGTAGATTCAAATTCAGGTGGGACCGGTGGAACCGGTGGGAAATTCCAATACTACTATCCCCTACTGCACAGTCGGCACCCCCCTCAGTCGGCACTTTCTGATATCTCGACAACTACTGTGTTTTTTCCTATGTTTTTTTCTCAGCTATTATGTATTCTATAATGAAACATTTTCGCACTTTAATTGAGGAAAAAGACCCAGAATTTGTTGAGTCCCTTCTTGACGTCGACTTGGGAGTTCGTCACTCTGTTGTCACGGCTGCCGTATGATGCCGGAGTAGACCATCAAGTATTTTTGATCGCAAAACGCGTTTTTTGTAGTCTCCTAAAGCAGACTTTGATGATATCAGATTAGTCTCCTAAATCAGACCTTGATGATATCAGATGACGGTCGATCTGATATATAAGATGATAGTCGATACGTTTTTTGTTGATTCTATGACGGCGGAGCCTGAAACGGCAAAGGTCGCTTATGGTCATGTGGAGTGACGATATGTGACCTGCTGACTGAGGGGGGGTGCCGACTGTGCAGTAGGGGATAGTACCAAACGATCTCCGCGTGTCTGCCGGATAAA
>JAGGAR010000095.1:3052-26942 GCA_017657315.1 Termitomyces sp. K1Ag | reverse complement strand
ATTTCTAAATTGGGTGGTGGCTGTACATGTTATGTGAGTTATGTCCCAAACAGGACATAACTCATGGACAGACATGACACATGAGCCGTACACCCGGCTATATATTGTATGGTAGTAAAATTTGTGCCAGCTCTCCCAAGCTTCTTAGTTCGGTAGTCAAGTATCACCACTTATCATGGATATTGAACAGTATGTATACCATTTGGGCGCTGCCGCATCCTTACTAACACAGCCGACAGGTTTAGAAAAGCTGGCTACCAAGCCATTGATCGTATCTGTGACTATTACTATTCTCTAGAGAAGCGACCTGTTATTTCGGAGGTCGAGCCAGGATATCTGAAGCAACACATTCCTGGTGAGTATCAGTGGCATGTTTTAGATAGCTAGGTGAACTAAGACGCGCATTTAAAAGTGACCGCTCCTGAGCAAGGCGAGGATTTTGATGTCATTGCAGATGATTACCAGAAACTCATAGTCCCTGGTATTAGTTACTCCTCCTAGTAGCAACTGATACGGCTGTTCACAAATTCTTTTAGGGTTAAATCACTGGCAGCACCCTTCATTCTTCGCATATTTCCCAACTGGTTGCAGTTTTGAAGGAATTCTTGCTGACCTCTATTCCACGGCAACTTCCAACCCCGGATTTAACGTGAGGTCGCCTTTACGACTACGGTTTCGGCCAGAACTGAAATCAACTCCAAGTGGGCTTCAAGCCCTGCATGCACAGAGCTGGAAGCACTCGTCATGGACTGGGCTTGCCGATTGTTAGGACTGAGCCCAGAATTCCTGAACTCCTCGGAGGTTGGAGGGGGCGCTATTCAGGTACGCTCATTACATTGAGTCTTGGAACGTCTTGACATCCTCTTCAGAACACTGCTTCTGACTCTGCGCTGATCGCTATCGTTGCAGCGCGCTCCCTGTATCTACGTCATCATCCCGACGTTCCCCTAACGAACCTCGTTATCTATACGACCTCCCAGACTCATTCTTTAGGTGTCAAGGCTGGCCTTGTTCTTGGTCTTTCTGTTCGTGTCTTAGGGGTCAAAGCCGAAGACAATTTCTCTCTACGCGGCGAAACGCTGCGTCTCGCATTAGAAGAGGACGAGAGGCAAGGGCTGAAGCCATTCGTCCTAAGTAAGTCCTTCTTCAATCGCCTGGTAAAACGGTTCTCACAGACAAAAGTTACGACTGTGGGGACGACTTCTTCGGGCGCTATCGATAACCTTCCAGAAATTCAGCAGATTGGTATTGCCTTCATCTTTCCGAGACATGTTCTGGATTTTAACGTGTTCGTTAAGTGCAGAAACATCCGTCATTGTGGGTTCACGTGGATGCCGCATGGGCTGGTGTTGCCCTCGCCTGCCCAGAGTACAGAGAAAAGTGTCATCTCAAAACGATCAATGAACTTGCAAATTCCTTCTGCACGAACTTCCACAAAGTCGGTAACGTTTTTCAACTTACCAAAAAGTTATTTGACTTCTTGTTGCGATGCATCAGTGGGGTCTTGTCAATTTTGATGCCTCAACTCTGTGGGTGAGAGACAGAAAGCATCTAACTGATGCCTTGGACGTCACTCCTCCTTTCTTGAGAACAAAACAAGGCGATGCTGGTTGGTATATTCGTCATGTTTTGATACCCTAAAGCCTAATCGCGATTCAGGGACAGTTATTGACTACCGTAACTGGCATTTGGCCCTTGGCCGTCGTTTCCGGTCTCTGAAGTTGTGGTTTGTACTTCGTAGTTTTGGCGCCGAGGGCTTCAGAAGCTACATCCGCAAGGTCATCACTCTTGACTGTCTCGTGTTTGGCAAAGCTGACTGATATTCCCTCAGACCATATCTCTGAATCAAATTTTCGCTAATTTTGTCGCAGAATCGGACATGTTATCTCTCGTCACTCCTCCTTCATTTGCCCTCTCAGTCTTCCGATTGGACCCAAAACCTAAGTCCCTCGAGCAGTCTTCTTATTCCCTAGAAACGTTGAACAAACTGAACAAACTGTTCTATTTACGACTGACCGCTCGCCATGATATTCTGTTGACCTCAACGGTGCTCAATGGCGTTTCTTGCATACGATTCGCAGTCGGATCGGCTAGAACAGATGTATCGCATATCAAACAGGCATGCGAGTTGCTACACAAGGAGGCAAAGTTGACACTAGAGGCATGGGAACAGACCGCTGCGCAGGAGCGCTATTAGTTGTTGGACTGGCAGCTACAAAAGATAGGAACTGCAGTAACTTTTGTCTTCACACGTAGACTCTATCCACTCTCGTTCTAATTCTAAGTAGAGACAAATCCTGCGCTACTAAGTCTTTCTCCGCGTTCCAGAAGATTTCCAACTTGCCTCCTCCAGAACCTAGCTCAGAACTGTCATCGCTCTCATCCCAATGAAACACGATGACCGATGCCACCGACCTCAGGCGGGGCTATGAAATCACCGCTACGATCTGACACAAATCCACGGTATCTGTAACGATTGTTAGTGTATGTCCAATATGATCAAAGAAGAAACTACATACATTCGATCAAGGCGACGCCGTTCTTCAGGAGACACAGACGGACGCATCGTTTTGAGGACACGTTGGAGATGTTCAGCAGTGATCTCGTGCTGCAGCAGGTTAGGAGTGGGGGTAGAAAGACGGCTGGCAACATACCTTCTTCATCTGGGACGCAACAGCAGCCACTACCTCAGGCCTTATTTGCGACCCTTGCCTTATCTGTCGTAGCTGTAGAAGAAATTCAGATAATGCCATCGATGTCTCGTCTGTTAAGATTACCCTCTTCTCCAGGGCAGATTGTTCTGCTCTGCTGTGGGTCTTTGGACTTGACACCCCACCAATTGCTTTGAATTTAATGGGATCCTCGTCGATGACAGCATCAGTTGTTTTTTTATCCGATGAAGCATGAATAGAGGTGTGAATGACATCAAGATGTGCGTTGTAAACAAGAGCTTGCAAGTCGGCGCCAGAGAATCCTTCAGTCGCTGCAGCAACTTCTTCCCAGTTGACCGATGGTGAGATCGAGACCCGTTGACCTACTGCTTCTAGGATCTAGAGACAAGGAACAAGGAATGGACTATAGAGATATGTCTCTTTGGCTTCGAGTGACAACATACCTCTTGACGTTCCTTGGTATCAGGCATTCCACAAAGAAGTGATTTATCCAGTCGACCAGGGCGCAACAAAGCCGAGTCTATCAAATCAGGGCGGCTGTAGGTTCTTAAGGTCGCGTCTCGGGAAGCGATGTTGTTGCAAATACCTTGTGGCAGCTAAGACATAGACACCATCCAGGCCTTCTGCACCATCCATTTGTGTTAGCAGCTGATTGACGACACGGTCAGTAACGCCTGTGCTATCATGTCCTCTGTTCAAATCGTATCAGATTTGTAGTAATGTTTAGATGATTTATCATTGCCTTTTCGGAGCGATGGAATCAAACTCGTCAAAGAAAAGAACGCAAGGTTTAGCGGCGCTAGCTCTTTCGAACAGATCTCGAACCTAGATCGAAATAGGAACGTTATCAAAGCAAGGAGCTGGAATCCTTACCGATTTTTCGCTAGCACCGATGTACTTGTTCAGAATCTCTGGACCTTTTACGCTGATAAAGTTTAGTCCACATTCTTTAGCAACAGCTGATGCTAGCAATGTCTTTCCACATCCTGGAAAACCATACAGCAGAAGACTGGGGCAGTCAGAAATGCGCCGTCATGAAGTAATACTAGCTTACCCTGATCTTAGTCTTAACGGTGACTGGGCAAAGATAGGCCCATATTTAGTTGGCCACTCCAGAGTTTCACGCAAGACTCTTCGCGTTTCGTGTAGGCCTATACTCAACTGAGAGATGTTGATACTTTGACTGGTGAGAATTCGTACCTCCGATGTCCGACCACGCAACATCCGATTTTTGCAGTTTGACGTCTCGTAGAGAATGGGGTGTAAAGTTGACCTGTGCCGCTGTGAAGTCTGTGGGAGAAAGCAATGCCTAATGAAATCGGCATCAATCATCCATTTGAGACGGCCAAAAGAGCTGCAGTATACCGATTGTGTCCCGTCAGCAGCCCGTATGGCAACTTGATGGATAGCTCGACCGACTAAGTCTTGCAAATCAATCACGGAATAACCTTCTGTTTGCGTTGCGAGCGCGGTGTAGTTGAGCGGAGACTCCGTATCTAGACGAATATCCTGCGCAGCGGCAAGGCGTCCATCGACGATACATTTTATGATCTGGACAGATCAATCGTGACCGGAGATGTGCAGTTGCAATGAAGTGACCTACGTCTCTTCGAGCATCATTGTTGGGCGGCTTCACCTTGATCTCCTCCTGGAAAATATGAGCGGAGTTAATAAGAGGGTGGAGGGAAGTCGTTGAGGTGGCAGTAGCCAGCAGAAGCAGGCCTCGACTATTTCGAGCAGCAGTATGTGAAGAAGAGGAGTATAAAGACAAGAATAGTTCTGTGATGTGCCGAGTGCGGAACGAGTCTGCATGCTGTTAAGACCTTTAAAAGGACGAACAATTTAATAATCAATTGAATGAAGTCTCACCTCAACTTCTGTGCCGACCAATTTGTCTAAGTTATCTAAGATTAGAATACTGGGTTTGTGCCATATCGCCTTGTCAAACCAATATTGTAAAAGAGATTTGACAGTAGAAATTGGTAATTCAGTATATCGAGAAACGTCAACGAGTAATGTGTCTGTGAGGAAGCTGGAGCCTACGCCGGAATAATTTTAAGGGTGTACTTACATGCACATATTTTCAGATCTTCCTGGATGTTTTTGGCTACATGCTGAGCAATGGATGTCTTCCCAGTCCCGGATCTTCCGGTCAGCAAGAGTGCAGAGACTGAAAAGCAGGTAAGCTCTCTACGACCTTTGTATAAATAGTGATCATACCACCATGGACTGCGTCTGCATAGACATGAGATATAAACTTTCTAAGACAGAAGTTCGTTGCATTTTCCAATATGTGATCAACGCCGGCAAGGGTGGTCTTCCAAGCAGTTGTACTGAACAGCACAACGTGAACAGAACGATGAAAGAAATAACGGAAACCTTACGAGGGTGGGGCAGCAGTGGAAGTGAGTCTAACGTTCACATCTTGGTTAGTCGTGTTGTCAGACGCAGAAAGCCTGTCCAGAATATGTAAGATTCGCTGTGAACACTGATAAATGCCTACATACACCACTAGATCCCAGTCTTCCACTCCTCTGGGAGCTGCAGGAAAGACGATGTGACTATCTGGGACTCCACTTAAAGACCCAACAAAAAGTACGTCTTCTGATTGAACATTGTCGATCAAAGAATTGTCCTTTCCTGAAGTAGAAGGTACAATGACTCGAGGAACAGGTGGCGTTGGCGGTGGAGCAGGTGTTGAGGACGAGGGCGGTTCGGATGGTGGCGATAGGCGCTTGAAGGTGAATTTCGCACATTGAATGTGATCCCCTCCTTCAGGTTTCGTTGGATGACATAGCTTTTGATAAGTTAGCGGAGAAATATAGCCCACGAACTCAGGCCCAGGATAGTCTGGAAGAGTCACGCGGGCCACTCCGTGAGGCAAGACTCGAAGAGTATGTGAAATGAGCTTGTGCCTCGCCTCATTTTCTACTGCAGCAGGGATGTCACGAGACGTGGCTTTTTCTTCCCGAGCATTGGTGTCTGTCCGGCGGTCCGCTCGATGGAGTTTTGGCGCGATGCTCACTTCTGTATTTGTTGTCAAAAGAAGTGCGCCGCCTTTTGACGAGGGATCTATGCTAACTGTGTCATGAAAAAAATGACAAACTTTAGACTAGTGAAAGTGGTATTCAAATATAAACGTACCAACGCTTAATCTTACCCTTGTCCTCCCCATGACCCAAACATCAATTTCTTGGCCGACTTTAACGACGCGGACTTGAGAAAGAAGAGTGGATTCTACATGTGACGCATGAATTTCCTGTCCAAAAATGAATTAAGGCAATAAAATATATGACTGGTGGGCCTTACGATTATGTCCCAGTCGTCCGAAGTGAGTGGTTCCGTTGCAACTGTTTTGGCTAAGGGCAAATCGTGCAGCAATCCGATCTCTACCTAGATTTGATCAAGCAGTGAGCGAAGATAGATTGGCGCGCTATTGACGCGTACTAGGTCCCCTTGACTTAACCCAAGGCCTTGAGCATATTGTGGGTCTATTTCAACAGTCTCTAGAGCCCTCTCTGCATTTTGGGTGGAGCTAAAATGGGTCAAGGAAGACGCTGAGGCCATTCCTGTCCATCCAACATATGCCTCAACATTTCCATTCGGTTTTTGAGGCGTCGAGACGAGCTTAAGATGAATGGCCAGGTGTTGGGGTCTCTGCAAACACAAAGTCAGACGAAGAAAGCTGAACTATCTGAGCACGCGCACAATGTTGCGTTCTAAAAGAGGGCCGTATATGGATATGGGAAGATTAACGAGGGACGAACGGAGGGAGACATAGTGGATATGAGCTCTTCGAGGCATGGTTTGCGGAGAAAAGACGTTCGGTTATTCATAGCGATTGATTCACATGTCTAAAGTAATCTCATCTAGTCTTCTTCCCACGTTCGAACACTATTTCATTGTTACATAAATAACTTCCGAGTGTATTTATTGTCCTCATCGAGCCCTTGTACTTTCTAGCGTTGAACTCTTCTGGTTTTTTTCGTGCATTTCTTCCTGTCAAAACACGCCAGCCATCCTTTTGCCCTAAGGTGGCACAGTTGAGGCAATGGTCCCCTGTGACTTTCTCCTATCAAGGGATTTTATCCCAATAGGCGCAGTGGGTGCAGACAGGGAGACGCACCTATACTTCTCGGATGGCGATGGTATAAAACAAATTGCTGCAACGTTAAGTATCTGTGCCTTTAGATTCTGTACTCAGCTTGAGTGCATATGCATAGTACGAATCAACACCTCTGAGTCGCTTTGCCAACGTTGTGGCGGTCATTTGTGGCAGATCTCCATTATTTTCAAGCTGGATACGGATCTTTATAAGATCTTCTGGGTGATGTGTCTGCACTATCGGCGTCATCGTTTTTCCCGGGAACCATACCCTTTCCTCCTGCTGCATGCTCTGCCTAGAACCTGTGATCCCCATCACTATCTGCCTTTCCCTCGTGTATGGTTTACTCTACGTTCGTACATCATCCAGTGTCTTTCGTTCTCTTCATGCCGAGATTGAATAATTCCTTCCCTGTCACCTTCATCCAAAGGTGAGGCTTCACAATTGGGGCTGGGGAAACAGTTTAGTCTCCATCAGTGCTGAAAGTGTTGGAATCGGAACAAGTCTAAGATTTTAACCCGAATTATTGGTTGAGCACCCGCTATAAGTATCTTGAACTTTTGTAAGTACCAAGAAGTGGAGGATCTGCCGAACGAAGTTATACCATCCTTCCGAATCTAATTAGCATTTGTCCGATTGTACGATACCTCGTAATGCCCATCGCTGGACCGCGCGACTTTTGACGTGGCTCTCAAATCAGGCGACGCATTGTTCGGCAAGTTCCTATATATATAGTCAATTCTTTGTTTTTATCATCCTATGATCATGATACATATATTGGACAAATCATGTACTATGACCTCAACATCCCTGTTCCTAGTCTCAATCAGACTTCTGGGTTGAACACCTCGAAAAAAGGGAAGGTAAAGCAACAAACACTAGGTTCGACCCCAGCGTTCAATGCCACTCAAATAAGTGCAGTGGAGGCGCGAGTTGACCTTCTGGTTCGGTGTACGTTTCTTGTTTCGTGAATTGAATTCATCTCCGTAATTGATCTTCAGTAGTAGGATACACGGTCTTCGCGTTCAACCAGCTTGTCTCCAAGCGAGTAGATCAAAAGACTCACGTTAACACGGCAAAGGCTCTCGTCAATCAGCTCAAAAAACGAACAGGAATCGTTTACTTGAAGCGATTGAGCATTATACTTGATGATGATAGCGAGAAAGGTTTTGGCCTGGTGAGCAATCCGTGGTCAAGCGACATATTTTGATCCTGACAGTCGTCAGACTAATGCCAATGCCTCACTGTTCACCTCGTATGACCTGATCGGCCTTGTACCTCTGACACAAGCCACTTTCTCACTCGCCTGCCTTACACATTCGATGCCATCACCTTTGACAGCACATATAATATCCCTGCCTTTGACATTACCCCGATTATCCTTCCACCTCAAGCACACCTTGATTCGAACTGCGATTAAAAATGGAGCGGTTTTCGAGATTAGTTATGTTGGAGCTTTAGGCGAAAATGATCCCATCCTAGTTGACGCAGGCGGAGCTGAGAATGGTTCTGGAGCGAAGAAAGGCTGGTGGGCCGCTGGCAAAGAACTGACTCGCGTTACCAAAGGGAAGAACCTTCTAATCAGTAGTGGTGCAATATCTGATGCAGACCTGCGAGCGCCGAAAGACGTCGGAAACCTGTAGGTTCTTTCCGATCAGTGTCATTTATTTCGGCTCACCTCAATGTGCCAGCATCATATTACTTGGATTGGCTCAAGATGTCTCGCATAGTTCACTCTCCAAAGTCCCAAAATCCCTGGTGTTTCGAGCTCGTGAGTCTCGTCATTCGCCCTTGGGAATGATCTTACGGACGTTCCACACGCAGAAACACGATTTACATACCGTGCAGTGTTCTCAGGACCAAAGGCCGTTTTACCTGAAGTAGTGGATCCTTCGTCACCATCCTTCAACGAACCCAATCCTGTGTCAAGGGAGTTCGGACCTCAGACAGTTATATCTGCGAAATTGACACCAACGGTCCAAAGTTCTACCCCTCAGGCCTCTCAGCCTCTGCCAAAGAAACGTCCAAGAGAAGGAATGCCTGAAGCAGACACTGCAGCGTCCGTGGATGGATCATCTGATACGCAAAAAAAAACGACGTAAAAAGAACAAGGGTCAAGGTTAGATCGAAGCCTAAACTTTCCTGTCTTTATACATATGCTTGAGTTCAACGTTCAACCATGAACGCGAGAGGTTTCCAACTCAACATGTACCACTTCATAGATTTTGGGCCCTCTTTCACAGAAAGAACATGTAAATGCTCGAGAAGGGTTTGATGACATTTGGTGAGACGAAATCAATGGTAGTGATCTGGCAAAATACGTTTCGATGAAGGAATTCGGCGGATTGACATTGTTTTCGAAATTCGTTCGACGAAAGAGAAGTTATTTAAAGTCGGGCATACTCAATGATAATATCCACCTTCGGGTAGCATCTCGCAGGGTTCGTCTAGGTAAGACTATGGATTGACGGAGCTTCCATCTCTTTCTCCGCTGTTGTGCCTGGCTCAACTCAAATCGCGGACCGTTTCTCGATGCAAAGGAAATCGAACTGCAGTGCGTATTTAATTATTTTAGTACACAACAGTTACCGTCTTTCAACGCGAGACTTCAAAGCAGCTGCTTGCGCTTCAAACCCCTCTTGAACACCCTGCGCGAATAACGCATCTACTACGTATGACACCGGCCCTTTGAATACCTCCACTGACTCGTAAAAAGTTTTTTCGTCCTCGGTCGTGCTCAAAGCTTGCCAACGTTCTGCATTGAGCAATGGTTGGGGTAGCATGATCGCCCTCCACGCGAGACGCCGGTTGGTGGTGTCTATGTGTGTGATATTCTCGAACGAAGTCTGAGCATGAATTGGGTTTGCCAGAGTGTTTGCGTCTACAGGAAGTGGAAGAGGCGGTATCTGCGCTTGGATGATGAGACGAAGATTTTCCTTTGGTATCTGTTCATATGTAGGTATTCCCAGGGCGTCAGTCACCACCTGCGACCTGCGCTACGTGTTCAGTGAGGTTATACATGTGACACTGGAAGCACTGACCGGACAAAGGGATTCCACTCGGCATATGCAGGGAAATCAAGCAGAACCTCCCACACATCCAGGAGAGGTGCATCTATTGAAACATTTGCTCTTGCTTGGAACACGCCCGGTTCAAGATTTGGCAAGTTACTCGTCTGAGCGAAGACGCAGACCGCAAAGGCGAGGCATCTTACTAAGATCCACATCAGGTATTAGCTTAGCTGATTCCTGAGCGTTCTTATTACCAAACCAAGGTCTCTAAAAAAAGAGTCAACATAAGCCACCCGGGCCGTTTTGTACCTGAAGCCACCAATTTTCTCACGGACTGATACAACGAAGGTATGCTCCTAGTCCAACAGACAAGAGATCTTCTCGTTATGGAATAACTCTCCCCGCTCTGATTGCCTTTGCAGCTTCACTTTGTGCCTCGTCGCGCAAGTATCGACCATAAATCTCATTGAGATGTTCTCTTTCCTGAAACAAGCACTGGATCTTAGCGATCAGCCCAAGTTACTGACGGAGGGCGACTTACGCTCTGTGTTTCGACGACGCTCTTTCGTTTCTCAATAGCACTCGCATACCTGACCCATACCTCGTTCACGTCCTCCCTCTTGAAGCCACGGTGATCCTGAATGACATAGTCCCTGACAATCCATGGAGCGATTGCAACATCGACAAGACTGAAGTCCTCTCCTAAGAAATATGGCCCCTTCACTTCCTTGGCGTATTTTCTAAGGGCTTCATTGTATTCCTCTCGAAGATCTGCTTGTTTCCCTGCATCTTGTGCTTGCATTAAGCGCTGGAACGCAGGAACAACAGACTTTGAGATGAAGTCTATCCAAATACGAGCGAGTGCACGCGTAAGGGGCTCGTTAGGAAGAAGAGGCTTCTGAGTTGGATAAAGATCTTCGAGGAACTCGCAGATAACGAGGGACTCATAGATTGCTTTTCCATTGTACTCGACAGCCGGAACGAGGCCTTTGGGGTTGATCTCTGCCATGTCAGTCAGTCAGTTTTCTGCGTATAACGTGGGCGTGTGTATACGGACTGAGAAAGTCTTTTTCCTTCTTGTATGGATTGATTTCCTTATACTGGTACTTGACTCCCTTTTCCTCAAGCGCAATCCAAACACGTTGGACGAATGGGCAGAACTAGGTTATTCCTGATGTTAAGGCGGGAAACGCCAACACGGGAGTGGGCACTCACCCATCCGGCATAAAATACGAAATTCTGAGTATCTTGGTGTCGCGCGACAACTTTCTCTGCAGGTCCTGTAGCGTGGGGAAATATTTGAACGTCTGGGATAGCCATATGTGTTGTTGGGAAAGAATGGTCTCCTGAACTGTTTATATATCGTTCAGTTCACGGCTTTATAATAAAGTTTATAATGGTTTCTTGCTCTACTATATTGCATCATTGCCATGTGATATTTCGAATACAGCAAAATGATTCCACAAACACTGCAGCTGACTACTGCAGTCATGAGTGAGGGCCAATGTGGGGGCTGCCAGTCGTCACCGTCTTTCAAAGTTCAGTTGGTTCCTGGCCGCGTGCATAATCAAAATCTGAAATTGAGACTTGGGGTAGTCAGTCTCCCTTACTTAAAGCACAGGCGTCGCATAAGTTCAATTGGCCCCAGGTTTTGCTGCTTTAGTCTCAGTAAATTTTCCTCTTTACATAACTTGTACATGTATAACAACGCCAAGTTTACTTTATATTATTGGAGGTTCAGAATGCACAAATGATAAATACCTCCACAATCCTACTTCATCAAGACAAGCACCGTCCCGAGACCACCAAGATCAGATTGGCCACCAGTCGTTTGAGCCAATGACGAGGCTAGTCTAACATTAACGATTTCCACCATCTCGCCTTTCGTAACCATTTCAGCTGTGGGCTCTGTTCCGCTGGTAAATAATGGCCGTTTATCGATGACCTTGATTTGCGGAATCTTGACGTGACCGCACTCGATGGGTATTAACTTCCAAGTAAACTTTTCTTCATCACCGGGCATTAGAATAGGTAAGCGACCACTCCGAAGCCCGGCGACAATGAACCCGTCAGACGGTTCGAGCTCAAGTTGCACTACGATGTTCGCTGACCGTGAAAGATGGTAGTTGCGGATGGTGAGGGTAAGCGGTATAGGTACGTGCAGAGTTGCTGGTGAGGGTATAGAGAGTAGAGCAACTAAGCCTTCATCAGGAGGTTGTAGTGCAGGTAGTGATATTGTGGTCGAGGACTGCGAGCCAAAGCTGCCATCTTTCTGGATTCTAGAGAACACAAAGTAAGTCCTCATTCACCAAGAAATTCAAACGAGCGTTCGAACCTTCGCCACATGATGCGGTAAGTCCCCGAATTTGACGTGGGTGCCTCATCTTCATCATCTTCTGATGCTGAAAGAGTAAACCGGCAGATATGAGAGAACTCTTCGCCCGGATAATACTCTATCAAACCGATTCAAGAAAAGTTGACGCGCAGAAAACCGTCACGCATACCGGATGCTGAAGCTGCAACGTCGTCCGCAGAACATTCCATGAATTTGATCCCTTCGTGTTCCTAACATCTTGTAAGACGAAACCCTCGCATATATTTGAAAAGGGAAGTACCTCTCTCTCATAGATCACGCTCTCCACTTGCAGAGGCCATGGCCCCGTACATTCTATTCTTGTGCTCACAAGAGCTTCGCTTGTCCTCGTGGGATTCCATCTGTCTCCATTGAAGGTATCTAGATCCGCTAACCCAGGCCACGCTTCTAGCCCGCGTCTATAGGATACTGACTGCACGACCTTGAGAGGGTCAACAGTTGGAACAATGAGCAACCTTGTCGTTTCAGTGATATCATCTAATTCAGGCTCGGCAGGATCCGCGATCGAGTTTGGTGGCCGGGATTGGATTGAGATATCAATGAGTCTGTCACCAGGTGCACCAGTGTTCACTAAATATAACGTCTTCACTGCACTAGCTCCAGGATCAAGCACTCCGAAAGGGACGCCTTTAATAAAGTTGGAGGAGCGCTCCTGGCCCATAACAATCGTATTTACTTCATAGGAACAGGTCAGTGCTTTGGTTGGATTGAGGTTTAGAGGCACTAACCAGCTCCATCAATTTCCGTTGGAGGAATGAGAACGTTGACAACTACATCAAATGGCCGACTATCAACGTTAGTTATGCCAATCGTTATTGGATACTCCTCGTCCAGATATGCGGGTGGCTCGTGTGACAGAGATACTTCCAAGGTGTGGGAGCGATGTTTAACACTGAAATGTTGATGAGATCAAAAAAAGAATGAACGACACACAAAAGTCGAACTTTAGGGAAGATGAGTGTTCGCGCTTTATGGGCAAGAACCGCGGTGGCTCAACCGACGCCAGCCATCTAATACTCGTGTATTGGCGCAAAGTGGTCAGATCGATGGGTATCTGTATCTTCCACGTCTTTTCTTCTATATGCAATATGAGTCGATCGATCTATCGAAACAGTGGTGAGTATATAAAAGGAGATGTAAAGAACACGCACTTTGATTGAAGTTGGTAATTCTGAGGATACGCTTCCCGAAAAGATAAAACAGCCTCCCTTATCCCAACGTAGTGTGGCGGTGATTTCTTCCAGTTCCTCCGGAGAGGATGGTATATGTCCTACATCGACGAAAGAGAATGAAGAAGACGTCGAGTCTTTCGAATGTCGGTGCCGCACAATCAACGGAGAAGTTGTATGGGAGAAATGTATAGACAATGACGATATTGGAAGGGAAGATATGGATATGCCTTTTGGAGCGACAAGCGATAGTTGAAATGCCTCGGATTCTCCGACTTTGACCTCCGGGGACCAAAAGACAACATTGTAATCGACTAAGTATGATGTGAGAAGGAAAGCAGGAGCATGAAGGAATCAATTCACATATCGGCTGAGATTCTGAAATATCGACAACTAAAGGTCCATCTAATGATGGCACTGTACTCTTCGGTATCTCAGTAGAATGCGAAGAGTCTGATAGGACAGGTTCTACCTTCAGGATAGCCAGGAGATCTTCAACACATTGTGATTCCTCCGCGTTAGTAGCATCTGCGAAAGGGATTGATTCAGCTATCACGTTCTAAAGAGCAGGCTAAGCTATTTACCATGACCCAACATCTCAATCAATAGTTTTATGCTTAGCTCGATATCTCCGAGCTCTCGGGCACAAGCATACCATGTGAATAAGAGTGGCTGGAGCAATGAATCCCAACTTTCTCGACGGTAGATCGTTGCAATGCGTTCAAAAAACCTTTCAGGATGTCAAATAGAATGCAATAGCTTGCACGTGAATGCTGACGACCAACCGTATTGCCATGTCGTATTTGGCGGAATCATAATATGTCTGCGCAATACGATATGCAATCCATAAAGTGAGTCGGCTTTGTGTAGGGCTCTGCGGATTGGCAATAGTGTGCTTCTTAAACAGCTCATATGCCTTAGTATAGAGCTGCAATTGGAAGGGAATCAGTTGATCAGATAAGAGGCGGAGAGGAACAGGTCTTACTTCTAAGATTATAGTCAAGTGATCGACTTTTTTCTCGTTTGAAAAACCAGGCGATGTTATAAAAGTTTTCAGTGAGTTCTGAAGCAAGATGTCAGAGGATTACAAAATGGGAAATTGATGAACGCGACCAACTTCCATTTCTAAACTAGCCAGAAATCTTTCTCGTCTCGTCTCAGTGCACTTAGCTGCCATGAGATAATAAAAGCCTGAGTGCTGTAGCGCGTGCCGTGGGTTGATACCTAGCAATCGAATTGTTTCTGTCTCGAGAGTACTTGCTGTTAAAGCCCTTCCGCCGCCATTAGATACCATGAAGTTCGTATTTAGAGGGATTGTGGGTTGATGAGTGGGTATGACCAATGTAGAACGTGTACCCTGTTCGAGCAGCTCTGCGAGGACACGATATCTTCCAATAGAGTCAACGAGTCAGGATGCGACAATCCGGAGGACTCACTGTCTCGCAATCCAACTCCAGTACTCGAATGTTTCTTCTCCCATGCCCCACCCACGCGAAAAATCGCAGAATATCCGCACATGTGTATTATAATGGGAAAGAGCAAGAGCATGCTCATTGTTATATAGATAGAGCTTACATATCTATCAGACGCTTTTATCGTGAGTAACAATCTTCGTCCTACAATACATACTTACTTTGAGGTTGATACAATCCGCAAGAACTTTTGCTTCTGCCCATCTTTTAGTTCGAGGTGGTAGTATCGCAGTCGATCCAAACATAACGACGAGCTTGTTATGGGCATCCTGGTAGTGTCTGCTCGACAAGATGTGGGTTAATGAAACTCGATCAGGAACCGTTCCGACTGACTTCAAAGCTACCTCATCTTCCCCGCGGAATTCAGCAAAACAGGCCATCTTGTATTCGTATCTCACAGTCCATCCTTCCGGGCGTAGTGGTCGCGCAATGTTCGAAACGCCTTGTATCGAATTGGGATGGCTTGCTTGTGAGTGTCGGTTACGTTTGCGTCGCACGCGTTTCGAGTGTGCAGTATAGTACTCTAATGCTGGCTCGTAAAGTGCTTGCTGGAGGCTAAGTCTCGTTAAATTACTCGGAATTGAAAGCAAAGACGTATATACTCACCTCTTCACAAATTCACCAAGTTCGCCCTGACTAACTGGACTAAGGACAAACAAAGCTGCCCGAGAATCAAGACCGCTTTGCCTCCGAATAAATGTCAACCGCGTGTCGAGGCTGGGATCATCTATAGAAGAATGAGGCAGCTCAAAATGGATGCTTAGATTATTTCGATATACGAGTTCTCACCTAACATCTTTCTTGTGGTCATAAGCACAACCGTCAGCTTGATACCACGTTCATTGGTGTCCTTCTTCCGTTGCGCCACCTCGGCTGCAAGCTCCGTGTCCCTTTTCCGTTCCTCCATTTCCCTCTCGCGTTCTCGATTGACGTCAGGTACATCAAGAGGACTTGTTGCAGCGTTGGACAGCGGATGCTCGTAGATGCGCAAGAACAGAACAAATACAGACGGAACGAGAGATGTGTGTTTTCGGATCCATATGGGAGCAATTAAACCATCAGGATGCAGAGGTGAAGTCGGCGTCAATGGCGACAAGGGTGAATGTGACGCGGAATACGTGGGGTCTTCTGGAGGGACGAGCTTTCGTGGAGCGAATCGAATATCCTTGTCAACGAGTATTACTTGGAATGTTTTTGTCTTTTCGGGCTGCCAGATGGCGACCTTGCGCTGCGCCTGCAACGTCTCACGTAGCCGGGACGCAAGGAGGGCGAAATCGTTCCCTTTTGCGGATGTTGGTGTAAACGGTTCGGAAGGCGTTTCTCCTTCCAGGCCAGCGACAAACATCACTGGCGCTAATTGCGCCAGTAACTCAGGAGGATACGAGTTCATCGCGTTCGACGATCAAGGTGGGCGACACCATAAACCAATATGCTTACGTAACTAACTTTCGTCACTGTGGCCTGTCTTTCCTAGTAAGTAGACACCATCAGTCGAACCTCCGCCGGTAGGTGGACTTTGATCCATAACTTATGCGATACAGACTCAAGCAAGATTTTCGGTAGCCAATAAAATCAATAATAGCCCTTACTCCACATCGGGAACTTTTCTCAAAATCAACGTAATTTATGGCGGTTAACTTTTTGGGTTCAATACGTCCTTGTAAATCCATCTTAGCGGTCCTGTACTTTGTATTATCGAACGCTTCTCGTCCTGTCAAGATTACAAAGTGGAAAAACAAGGCCACCTCCTCATCTGGTGCTTAGCTTGTCATCTAGTGCGGCTTATAAGCATGGTCGTCTGCTGGTTGATTGACATTCTCGGGCTGTGCTCATCTGGTATTGCACAATTCAACGACTCCCATACCCATTCACATATTTCTATCCAATGTTGTTCCCGACTTTGACATCTGTGGTCCTTATGACCTTTGCCGCGCTTAGTGGTAAGTTAACATTACAGCGTCGATGATGTTTTCTTGATAAGCTCTCTTACTAGTGACTGCGTCACCTGCCCCCACACCAGAACCGATTCCAGAGCCCGCACCAATCCCACCTGAATTACAACCCATTGTCGCGGCAAAGAATAACCTTGCCGGCATAGCAGCTGTACGTACATCACCTATTTCCTTGGAGCCCTTGCTAATGACTATACCAGTATGACGATCCGAGGTTCAATTCGACCTTGTCAAGCTACTCCAATGGAGTCCTAAAGTCGCAAATACCCATGACTTACATCACTGCAGCCTCATTAACAGCAGGCACCATCCTTGTATCGTTTGTATGACGGTATGATAGGAGCCATTAGAACATAGAAGATAATCGATAGATCCGGACATTCATCATAACTTGAAGCATGACGTAGAAAGAGACTGAATATCCATCGAGACGCACTTATGGGCTTGCCACGACAAAACGATGATCGTCCAATGGAATAGGTTTAGTACATCTCCAGGCTCATCCCATCATGAATCTCATAGTCTGAGAGCCTGATGTGGTCTTTGTAGATAGTATACCTAGTTGTAGATTAGAAACTCTTTCATAACATCTAGGAGGGGAACACACCATTTTTTCAGCTGGATCTTCGAAGCGTTGGTACCTGTCTGTGCCGCAATGAGCTTCTTGAGATCGCCTACTGTGTCTTCGGAATCACATTTGACTCGGACTGCGATTGTCATTGCGTTGTGAGCACGATGGAGGAAGGGGGTTGCATTTAGAACAAACCTTTGCGCCCAAGCCGATCATTCGCGATAACCTGTACAACGGTTCAGTTCCATAGCAGCGACTTGTGGATGATAAGGATAGTACCTCAATCATACCCATTTCGTAGAGATGGTCAAGACCAAGGAATGAGGATGCTTTGTTTGGTCGAGGTGTTGTCACTAAACATCGCGTTGTCCCAACTTGGATGCACGATCATTCGCGTTTTAAGTATTTATTCAAAGACAAGTCGTAACAGACATAACAATTCGTCAAGCTCGTAAAGTCGTAAAAATGAGGGTGTATATATCCACAGACTGAGGATCACAATATGCCTTCTGGGTATAAGCTTGCATGCCGTCCAAAATTGATAGTCGTTCAATATCCGAAGTTTTTCTCGTCCTTAGGGTGCCTTCAAAGGATGATCAAAATCTGGACGAGATTAAAGCAAATTCATATACTCACCTTCTCACCCCACAACAATAACACGCTCTGGCGGAAAGAAACACAACCGCAAGCCATGTCATGATGATGGAAACCAGAACCATCCATATTCCTGGACCAAACGAGATTTCGATATTGTAAGGGATGGAATTGACGATCCTGTCTCTTGCAATGATGACGAGGGCTAGGTCAATTGCAAAGACTATGGTACCAGCGATGGCAGCAATCATTGCGATAACGAGGGTGAGAATGGCAACAGCGTGGATACCGAGAAAAAGCGAGGGGACAAAGCCGAGGAACGAGACGCCGGCAGCAATGGGATGGAGAACGAGAATGACAAGAAGACTTTGCTCGACGGCACCAACAATGACTGGAGAGACTCCAGCAAGGCTGGAGATATTCTGGGGTAGATCGTAGCCAAGCATGGGCCCAAAGCATTCCCCGTCATTTGTGAGCCACGTTGGTGGATTGAGAATGCTGACTGGGAGTGGGAAAGAAGAGCCACGAGAGAGATCAGGACATTTACCTCGTTGCGCACACTCCCCAGACACCGAAGCGGAGTTCGCTGGCGACATCGGTGGGAACTTGATCAGTTAGAGTGGACTTGACGGCGAGAAGATAAATGGGCCTGATGATAGGGAGAGAGAGGGCGACGAGGAGGAAGAGAAGAAAGGCAGCGAAGAGGAGGCCAAGGGAAACGAGGGAGACGACGGGGTGCCTAGCGAGGGGACGGCGGTGGTCCTTCATGGTGAGCAGCTGCAGCAGGGCCCAAGCCCAGCTGCCAGGATAAGTACGTTGCGGGCCATATGATGATGGACAAGAACTTGAAGCCTGTTGGTGTCTATTTATAAGTCCAGCTCTTGTCATGCTCTCTCTCCTCGCCTGGGCTTCCCTCGTCGTCGCCCAAGTTCCCGAGTAAGCTTCCTCTCTGTCTCCCGCAATTCATCCAACCCTCCTCCAGGTTCGATATTGACCCTTACCTCGAGTACCGCCCCGCCTTTGCTCGTTCCCTCCCCGTCCAGATCCTCCTCACCGGCGTCGTTCTCACCCTCGTCGCCGTCCTCTTCATCCATCTGATCTTTACCGCACAGTACCACTGGCCCCTTGCACCCGTCAACTATGTTCTCCAGCTCTCTGGAGTAACCACCCTCCTCATCTCTCTTATCGCAACACTCCAGGTCATTCTCTCCACCACCTTGTCCGAAAGCGAGAAATGGCCATACATGCTCAGCTACATCGCAGTCAACGTCCCTCCCTTCGATCAAGACAGTGACACCGACGAATGGAGCTTTGCAGAGCGTGCAACATGGCTTGTTATGAATGCCGCTACCTCTGGCTTGATTCAGGTTTGTCGGCAACGATTTTACCTCCACTTTACCAACCCTTTTTCAGATTACTCACATTCAATTCCTCACACTCTTGTACCCATCCCGTCTAGAGGGCCGCCTAATTTTTACCTTACTTGGTTTGTTTTCCGTTTTGATACTCATTACAAACTCAATCTTATTGAAACTGATAGGTCCTTTGGCAATCGTTGCTGCAGTCATGCAGCTTTTGCCCATGAACGACAATGATAGGGTTAACAGCATTGCCTCTGCCGTCCGAAATGTCTGCAACGCAACTCTGTCTCTCCTATTTACCGCTGCACTTCTCATCTGGGGTCTACTTGTGAACCGAAAGAATGCGTGGAGGACCGATGGAGGAACTGCAGCATTTGGTGCTGCAGCTCTTACTCTTGCTCTTGTCAGCACCGCACTCAACTTCCTCTATGTCCCAAGAGAAGAGGAATATGTCTGGCTTCCTACCCTCATATGGGCTGTGATTCTCTGGCAGAGTTTCTTGGGCTGGTGGTGGTGGGTAGGCGCTGGAAGCGCGAGTGGATTGTTGATAGGAGAGGATGGCATTCTGGAAAAGCTGGAAAAGGAAGCAAAACGTGAATCACGACGGAAAGAGGCGAGAGAGAGAAGACGGGAAAATAAAATGAGAGCTAAAAAGGCTTGGAAAGGCGTCGCGGGTGCCTTTATCCCTTATGCTACCGGTAATCGTGGTCGGGCCTCCATTCTCACCTCTCGGACAAAGTCTCAACGGATGGATCAGCCTTCCCCTCCTCGCACTGGGTCAATGGATCCCAGCTCAGACTCACCTCCGAGTCAACCTGCATCATCCATTTCGTCTTCTTCAAGTTTTGAAAGTCAATCTACGCTTCCTCGGTTACTCCCCGCGCGTGTACATCGATGGTATGCCTCCCTACGTCATGCACACCTTCTTGCGGCTCGACAACAAGCCGTGGAGCGCGTGGAGAGAATTAGAGAGATGGAAAGGAACGGTAATGATGCAGCATCAAATGGTTGGGGACTAGGAAGTTTCGCCTGGAGGATACGTCGGGACCAGGATATCCGACCACATCCTCAAGAATTTGAGATGTACAGCCACTCGCCCGAGATGTCGGATCCTCGGAGGTATGGGCAGGAATTCGACCAGCAGGCAGTCGAGAAAGTTGAAGCAGCTCATCGTACCCCTCGTCTCCCCCCTCCTCGATCTCCACCAGCCCCACGGCAGAGTTCTATGTGGTGGTGGGGTCCTCTAGCACGGTGGCGACTGCAAGATTCGACCCCTTATTAATTGCTTTGTTTTTGTATTTTCTTGACATCATTTCCAAAATGTGTACAATATCTTTTAGAATGTATACTCATACACGACTTCTAGATCACGGGTGTCTCTTGGTTATCCTCTGATTGTCAAAGTTCAGACACCTCACAAATTATTTCTCTGAAATAGTAATTGAGATTTGGGCTTACTGGCAGGCGTAAATCCGATCTTTCCTTCCAACCAGTCCCTAATCAAGACTCCAGCGATCGCCGTGACAGGAGGTAATCTGAAAGGTGGCTCGTCACCCTTGGCAGGTTTATCCTCGTAAGTTGGGTTCAGATGAGGAGTTTGCTGATTGTCTCGTCCTTCAGTGCTTTCAGCCACCTTCTTGTGTTCGCTGCTGCCGAACTTTCCACCAATAGGATGTCTTAGAACGTCGAGAATTTCGGAACGACTGAACCACCGCGCATCTGGAGCTTCTGAGATTTCTCTCCCTTCCATGACAAGCAAAATCACCAACCAACGAGCTCGTTGTCGAGATCAACACGAATTTTCTGCGATGAATCTGCTCTGGCATAGAAGCCGACCATGAGATTGGCTGGATAAGGCTGAGTCCATCATTGTCAGCAACCAGTTCTGCCACCACGAGAAGAACAGATACCCATGGCTGTCCAGAATGATATCTGATGTCCCACACAGTGACCCCAGCCTCTTCCCACATTTCCCTGGCGACAGCATCCTCAAAGGTTTCTCCCGGTTCAATGAAACCCGCCAAAGCAGAATAAAACTTGCCGGGGTACTTTTTCTGAAAAATTATACAGTCACGTCAAGAAGCGGGAAACGAAGATGAAAAGAAGACCTACACTTCTTCCTAAAAGGACTTTATCTCCAGTTTCGTCAATTGCGATCATGATAACCACTGGATCTGTGCGAGGGTATGTAAAGTTGTGCAAACCTTTGCTATAGAAACTGCATAAGTCAGTGAAGGAGTATGAGGCAAGGCACACTACATCGTTGGACAAGGTTTGCGACCCGCATTATCTGCCCATGGTAATAAGGATGAACATGATAGCTTCCAACCACCCCACATAGAATAGGTAGGCGAACCGCATCCTGCACAAAACTAACCTCGAAGTGTTCAGATGTCACGTCAAAAGATTTGAAGGGATTTACCTTGTTTCGTTGATTCCAATCCACCATACTCCTCGCCTCTGCAAAAACAGCACCAGAGAAATTATCCAACCCAGTCATTAGCACTCTAGGCTCAGACCAGGTCAGGTCTTGTCCCTCTTGTGCGGGACCAGTTGCCTGCAGAATGTCTTTCAGCCTTTCTGGCGCTAAGTCTAGATCTGCGACGTCCATCGAGAAGTAGGGTGTTCCATCAAGATTTGCAATGGCGGCTTCTGCATCAACAAAATCTGACGAAGGAAGCGCATTTGTATTTGAGTGTTCCTGCAAACCAAGGAACACTACAGGGGAACGGTGGTAACGTGCAGCCTCGGTGGGTGAATACTTCACATCAGGAGACTCGGCAACCAGCTGTCCTATCTCTTTGTCCTGTCCGAAGAAAGGTTCAGGACCGAGAAATGGACGAACATCTTTAGTTGTTAAAAATGCAAGTGTTTGTTTGCGTGGAGAGTCAGAGTTAGCGAGTACGAGAGGCTGTCCTGCATTGAATAACAACCAGCGAGTAGATGGAGATGCAATTATAGCGTTGAGGAAAAGATGAGATGTACGAAGCCACGACAAACGATTAAGTGGTGACCCGGAGAACATGTTGTGTCTGCAGAGTTGAATTTGTCAGGCGCGCAGTGAGGCAGAATATATCTACACTACATCTAGTCCAACTCACGTTGTGTTTGCCATTCTGAAGAACCTGAGTGAGTGCACCTGGGGAGACGTGGCGGCTACGGGGTAATGGTAATAGTAGTTATCAAAGAAGAGACCGAAGTGACGACGCGTTTGAAATCATTTCGATTGGTAAGTCCATAACACAGGCGCGCTTCTATTGACCCACGGAGTTACTTCCGCGGAGTTTGTAATAAACGCGTCATGTGGCCATCTCCACTGTTTCTTCGCATCACGACTCAGTTCTCACCTACAAAAGCGTGGTCAGCACAAGTATCTACCCAGACAAAGTGTGGTGAACCTCACCATCTGATAGCTTACACCACAGAACTGCATGAAACTATTCAAGTTTCTGTCTCTCGCGTCCGACACATCAGCAAGCTCATAGTCGACCATAAGTGCCTTTGAAGTTTCCGCTGCAGACAACGAAGTGAGCCTCACATGCTAGTGCCCGCATAATTACTCACAATCAAGGTCGAAGAGCCCTTGGAGAGTCTTAGGGTATCTTTCACTGACCTTTCCATTCGACATATAGATTTCGCGAAGGTTTGTATCCGGCTGGTTCAACTTTAGGGAAGCATTTGCACGGCGGTTCTCACTGTGGTCCGGGCCTTGAACTGGGTGTATTGACGCAATATCAAGTAACACTCACGAATTGAGTAGATTGATACGAAGTTCTTCAAGTTCCACCTTTTGTGTCGCGATCTCGTCCTGAAGGTCCTGTGGGACCATTGCCGCAAGACACTCCGCCACTTGCTCTCGGACAAGCTGGTCGATCTCAGCTTCAATCTCGCGTTGAGCTACCTCAAAGTCAGTGTGTGATCAAGACTGCCTTGCGAACATTACCAATTTCTTTAAGGTGTGCGAACAATTGCGTTTCAAGGCAGTCTTTTAAGATAACTTTGTCCCCCAGTCAGTCTAAGACTCAGCGGTCAGTGAGGAGCAATAATTAGAGACTTGCGTTGTATTTCAGCGATTCCGTCCTTGTAGACTTGATCCTGCTTCTTCAGTTGTCGCTGGAACCTGGTCGATGGCCGTCAGACTCTGCTCATCCCGTCCCAATAGTACTTGTTGTAGGCTCACCTCTTAATCTCTGAGGTAATACCTATCTGGCCGCGTTTTGCGACATCTGATGTCTGATTTTCCAGCTTCTCATGGATATTCTGTATGTGTAAGATTTATTCAGGCATATAGTCAAACAAAAGTCCTTCGTCGAAAAACCCACACTCAGAGATTCAGAAGCCAATTTCAGACTGTCGATCACATCCGCCACTGAGAAGGTATTGAGAGGTGCGATGCGGATAGGTGCGATAGGTTGCTCAGGAGATGTTGTGGGGGTCAAAGGTTGCGCCATTACATACAAGCTCCAATGGGTGCAGGTAGAAACGATGAGCTCGCATTGACCCACGAGGTTGAGGCGTGTTTGGACCTGGTACGTAGGGTGAGTGGATCACGGTGAGACTCGGAAGTTACAATGCATCGTGGCACAAGGAAATCTACTGAAGCTTCGAT
>JAGGAR010000094.1:2073-27220 GCA_017657315.1 Termitomyces sp. K1Ag | reverse complement strand
TAGCATGTACTTTCTATAATCCGGATCTCGAAAAGAAGGGCAATGACGGAGACGGTCTGTGTAATGACTTGAGCCTTGCTTCTGATACTAAACAGACTTCAGACTGGCAGGTTATGAATGAAATAGCACTGCATCGTGGATCAAGTCCTCATCTCAACACAATAGACATCTTCGTAGACGGACAACATCTCACTGAGGCAGTAGTAAGTTTTCTTGATCGTCTCTTGATGAGTACAACGCCTGACAAGCTCTCTACGCATTGTTCTAGTCTGATGGCTTGATTGTATCCACCCCGACGGGCTCAACAGCATACTCCTTATCTGCTGGCGGCCCAATCGTTCACCCGTCACTAAGCGCACTGGTATTGACACCAATATGCCCACGCAGCCTGTCGTTCCGACCACTTGTGTTCCCTTCATCATCTGTTATTACCCTACGAGTATGTGAAACTTCAATACAGTCAAAGGGTATTAGTGGACTTTACTGATTGATATCGTTGCTATAGATAGGCGACCGAAGCCGTGCACCTGCGGGCGTATCTATGGATGGGCGGACATCGCATGTGCTTAATCCCGGAGAATCAGTCGTTGTCCAAGCATCGCCCTTCCCGGTGCCATGCATCAACCGCTCATCTATAGTGGACACCAGTTCCGATGAACACCGAGAAGGAGCGGGACCAGGTAAGGAGGATGATTGGGTGCGAGATATTAACAACCTTCTTCAATACAACGCCACATTCCGGAGCAAGGCTTTGTTGAGGCACAGTCGCACTTGAGGCTTGGATCATCGTTCAAAATTTCGCCACCATGATGTCCATTATTGGATTCTAACAGTTGCGTCATTACCGGGAACCTTGCATTTGGGAACTATTTTATCTATGTACGTATGTATCTAATTTCAAATATCTTGATTAAATGCAATATGAGATGAGGGTCGGTTGGCTGTTTGGCTGGTTGATTGGGTATAACTGTCCGGAATCCAAGAGTATGATATGGGCGGAATCCAAGGGTATAATATGGATTGTCTGGTTCGTTTTGTCCCCACTTCAACACCGGTACCTGCTTTGGCTGAGTTAACCCCGACCAAACCAAGAACGCCCGTTCCTTTCCGAACGCGTCGAAAGTGATGGTGAAGGTGAACGTCTTGGTGATGATGGTGCTGATGCAGAATAACGTGGCTGAGGCACTTCCAGATACTGGGGCGGCGGTGTGTATTTGCTGTCAGTCGACGGTGCCAGTTGCACATCGATGACTTCCCCACGCAGCAACCTTGAAACCGCCGCAGGCCATGCGCTCGCGGAAATGCGCACAGATTGAGAGTGGCCATTCAATTTAGCGTTGATGTGGAATGAGATGCGACTTCGTTCCTGCTCTGCCAGCTCATCAGGAAATTCTTTTTGTGCGTAATCTAATGCTTGCTACATGGGGTGTTAATTCCAGAAAACAGGAAGCAGGAAGTGTGGCTGACCTCGTAGTCATCTGCTGGTCTCACGTAGACGAGCTTGGGACCCAAACGATATGTGATAATGTCAGCGGGAACTGGGGGTTCAGTACGATAGGTCATCGCTGGCATGGTGAGAACAAGGGATCGGTAAATTCTAGGAAGCTT
Source organism: Termitomyces sp. K1Ag (assembly GCA_017657315.1). Classification (NCBI taxonomy): domain Eukaryota; kingdom Fungi; phylum Basidiomycota; class Agaricomycetes; order Agaricales; family Lyophyllaceae; genus Termitomyces; species Termitomyces sp. K1Ag. The sequence continues at coordinate 25,612 of JAGGAR010000094.1, read as the reverse complement.
TAGTTTGACTGTGAATGCATATCTGCCTGTCTCTTATAAACCAAACATTTGGCATAGCCCTTCATCGCTTGGTTTGCGCATCCACGGGGCAGATAGCGAAAGGGGTAAGATATGGATATGCCCGTGCATATTTGACGGGAAAGTGGCTGTGCTCTCCGCAGCACAGCCTAACTCTTCTTTGCAAAAGCTCAGTACTCAGCGCTCAACCCTCAAATGCTGTTATCATATTGTGTGTTCACAATGCAATGATTGTCCCTAATTAGTCGGCCACAACTAAAATGTCAAACAAGCCACCGCTTCTGAGACTGGCATTTCGGGAATTCCGAGCCTGAGCTCCTTTCTTAGCTTTCTTAGTCTTTTTCTGGGCTAAACGGTCCTCGTTGAACGCATTTTCTAGTCCAAAGGTCGAGGCGCCTAACAGATCCGAGGAAACCATTTCTGGTTCAAACGCTTGAGAAGCCGCCAATAATTTGTGGAAGGTTTTGCCGGAAAAACGATGCGCTAAAGGTGGCAAGGTGTTTGTAAGAAGTAGTGCTTGGGACAAGTGCTCTATGCTCTCTAATGACTGGAGCACCTGGGCAGTTAGCTGCACACTGCGATCCAGAATTGGTATTGGCGTTTCCTGGGACGCAAGAGTTGAAGACTCTGGCGGTGAAGTGAACGTGGCCAAGAAACACGCCACTTCGTGTTTGGTCCAACGCTCCCTTTCGCGTTCCTTGCTCTCTGTCGCTTTTGCGCGAAGATGCAAGGTGCGAACGACCCAACGAACGGCAAGGACAGGAACAATCTGCTCCTTGGGGAGTGATCTAACAGGAGGAACATCCGAGTCTAGGACTTGAAGGAGAAGAGTAATTTTTTCCTCAAGAGGGAATGATACCACTGGAATGGATCCAGAATAGAGCGGTAATGGGACTGATTCAAAGAGCATATGAACAGGCTTGACCTCCACAGCTTCTTGGGCTACTCGAGTCCCACGTCGAAGATACTCCATTACAATCGACGGTCTCGGCGGACGTGGAGAGTGTGTGGATGCGATAGAATGATCGCCATCATCTGAGCCGTGGAGTCGATGGAGCTCTCCTTTGAGAGGCGCTAAAAGGTCATCTTCGGCTAACTCTGTCTCGCTGTCAGACTCCACAACGTCGATAAGTTCATCGAGATCCTCTTCGTCCTCTTCGAGTTCTGTTTTCTTGGGTTCATGCTCACTCTCCTCGTCTAACACCTCAAGACCCACTGCATCGTCTAAGATTGAGTATATCCACTCTCGAATGGGCCTTCCGATGCTCCGAGAGACGGTTTCGACATCCGGATTTTCAAGGAAGATACGAGGCCAAAAGGTGCCAGAAGAAAGGATGTCAAGGAGTTTCGGGGCAAATTGACCGTCTCGAAAAGCTGCCAGATACTGTGCACGTATCTTCATCGCGTGCTGTAATGCTTCCCTTCCCACTTCGGAATCATCTGAATCATCTGCTTTGACCCGCCGAGAAAGTAAGGGTAATAGTGGACATGCATTATATGGGTGTAGGGCACAGACTCGAGGCGATTGAAGGCCGTGTTCCGACACGCTGACGTCCTCATGTTTGGGTATAGCATATTGCAGCGTGGCCTCCACAATTTTTTCTACGATACTATCGATTTCCCCTGGGCCAAGGGTTGTATTTAGACGCGCAAGCAGCGTGTTGACAGCTCTATCGATGAGATCCATGACACTACCAACTTGATGCTTCAAATTTTTGCGTTTTTGCGTAAATAGGGACAAAATGGTCTGGATCGTAGAGGCGACCCGAGTGATCCGTTGTGATAAAGATAGCTGCCTGTCAAAAAATAAAGACTGCACGTTTCGACGATTTGACTCCGATTGCCTTGAGAAGTCATTGCCAACAAGAGCGCCAAGCAACGGTAGTAGCGTGACCGGTATATTCAGGTGCGCTGCCAGTGAGTCGGGTTTGTAAACAACAAGTACAAGCGTCGGGCCATCGCCGTCGGGCGGTATAATTCCCCGACCAACATTTGTGTCAGCGACGCGTCTCTTTGACTTGGCTTTTCGGACTTCTTGAAAGCCACTGTCGTCCTCTTCGTGAGAAGGGCCCTCCAGGGATATTGGCGCGTACCACATCATCTCATCCAAGGGTATATATCCAAGATAGCCTTCCGTGTTGAGGATGACAAAGTCAGAGTCATTTCCAACCACATAAGCTCCGATTTTGCCGGCAAGCTCTACAGCATACGGATCACCTTCTTCGTCGGCGAAATGGAGTTCTACGGCGTCGGTGGAATTTTGCAAGTTTTTCAAAGCGTTTATGCATGCTGTGTATGCCAACGGTGGAATGATTCTAGTCTCGTTCAGAAAACGAGCGGTTCCACGAGATGCCGGGGACGTGCGGAAAAACAGCAGAGACGGCTGCACATGGGACTGTCCTAGTCGGGAAATGACTGTGGAAAATTTCAGCTCGGGGGTTGGACCTGGTATTATGATAGTCAGTTCCAAACGCGCATGACAGCTTGAAACAGACCGTCGAAAACGAAGAAGATTTTCAGTCCAACTTGAATCCAAACATTGACCACAACGGCGACAAGATCGGAAAATTCAGGGTACTCTCCACCATATACCCAAGGTAAACTTGAATTCCGGTATACGTCGTAAATGAATCTGATTCACATGAATAGTCTGTCGCTCATCAGGCTTGAACTTACTCACGACCAACCGTCAACAACAATTGGTATAGGGTCTGAGGAAGAACTCGAGGGTAAATTCAGGGTAGTAGACAGAATGCGTTGGTTTTCACGCAAATATGTAGTAAGACCGTGCACACCCATGGCAAAAGCAGAGAGACGAACTTGCAGGATGGCGCCGACCCGATCACTGTCTCGCTTTAGAGCGATCAGATTCACAAGACCAATTGACAGTGAGCACGTGATATTAGACGCGTCAAGCCAGCGTCAAGGCAGACCGAAGACTTTAGACACGCTAAGAGTTCATAATCTGCCTAGAGTCCTGGGTTTACTCACAGGACTGTAAGAGGGACGAATTCTTGTCATTGAATCTGTGTGCGGTTTTGTGTAGCCGAGAACTTTTTGTCGTAGGCAAGTCATAGGCGCCTTTTGCGCTTCTCCGGATCAGGCTTTCGTGGCGCAACCGGGTAACCGTGATTACATTGGGCTGATTAAATGATTCAAGAGCGAGCGAGTGATACGCATTGTGTAGTCCTCTGCAGCTGTACTAATAGATTTACTTCTCTTTGCTTCTACTCTCCAGTTTTCACGTCATTCAAAATACGAACAGATTCAACCTCCGATGAGATATTTCTGTACTATATAATACTACTAGTCTGCTAGTAGGGTTGGAAAACTCGTGTGTAAAGACCAGCAATTACACAGTGACCTTGGCGTCCCAACGATCTACTCTAGACTTTTCACTCGTATATTTGTACACTGTCCCAACTCCTGAGCACAGAAGTCTAGAGGAAGTTCCATTCGACCTGGAAAGTACCCTTGTCCAAGGACTCAAAGTGAGAGAACAGAGAAGGGGACATGTCTTTATACGTATGGTCAGCACACGATGGAGACAGAATATTAACAAAGACGTACCAAGATCGCCGCTACCGCAACCAGGGCAAGTATCGCGGACAGTGGCGGCGGCAGAGACACCAGTGACCTTATCGGTGATTCGGATTTTCTGGTATGATTGGTAAGTCTTAGACCACAGAAAGCTTAATCGACAGTATGTACCTTTCCGCAGTGAGCACCACGCGCATAGGTTGTGGGGTTCAGAGCGACGATGTAGTCAGAGTCAACGTTGGTCTGACCACAGCTACCAAGGCCGACATTGAACCATGTCGCCTGAGAACGGTCAACAATGAAAAGAAATTTACGGGTGGGCAAGGATCGCACTGACCTTTCCAGAGTGATCGCGCTTCTGAAGTTCGGGCGCAGGGGCGGCGAGGGCAAAAACGGAGAAGAGAGCGCCGAGACAGGCGGCGAAGATCATGTAGAACCCGAAGGAGGAAGACATCGTTGTCAAGTAAGGATTGTAGAGCTTAAAGATCGAAGTAATTGAGAGTAAGAGAGTGTGGGGCGGGTTCTGAGTCCTGACGGGATGGGATGCAACCGAAATTCTCCAACCTAGCCACTTTATAGTGTCGTTACATTGCACATCCATTTTCAGGAAAAAAAAACATTGCGGATACTTGAAAAAGGACGCGGACACCCTAAAAATTTTTAGGGTCTTCGATCAACGGCGAAGTCCAATTCGACTGCGGTGGGTGTAAAAAGGGGGGGCGGATAGTCATTTTTGGCAATCGAGGGCGCCGACTGGGCGGGAAGCGCGCAGACTGCATACAGACCTGAGTGTTTGTTCATGAAAATTTACAAAAGATAACAGAGGTTTTTCTCGGCGACAGCGGATGTGTGGCTCTGTTTCAGTAAGCGTGGCACAAACCCAATATAGCCGAAATCCGAAAGCATCCAATTGACCAATCCTGCTTTACATGATGGGATAGAGTTCAACGGGAGGAGTTCTTGTAGTGACATAGGTCCGTACGTGTTACCTAGAGGTACACATTCCATCAAATCCCTCTAAAATCCTATCACTGCTCGGAAAGAATGGCCCGTGTCGTGAAAGGTTAGCATCTACTCGCTATCAGCAATGAGCGCAACGATCATTCTGTAGATGATTTACTGTTAAAAAGAGGACGCAAAGAAGACAATCAGAAAACCACACACCGATAGAGATAATAGAAGAAAGAAAGTAGATAGAATCCAAGCTTAATAAAGCTCTCTTTCTTATGCGCAGGCAGCGTCCGAAAGATCTCTGTTGCGTCATACATGTGTGCTTTGGTAAATATCCTATAGAAGCAAAGTCAGTCACCGAGTGTATGACTAGATCGTGAGACTTGCTTGTTTGCATTGTACACCACAAGCGGAGCATTCAACAAGAACGCTACCCATTGACCAGATAGGAGGAACAGCAAAGTAAGGAACGCATGAGCGACATTTTCCGGAAGCACGAACTGCGAACGATCAGAAATATGGTCGAAGATTCTATAAGGGATAGCAATACTTGATTCAGCTTATTGCAGAGGTCTATCGGGTTGATATAGTCGCATTCCAGGTCAGAAAACATGATGATCTGTACAGGTCAAACAGGTGAACAAGAAACGTGTAAACTAGAAGAGTGAACATACGAAGAACACCATGCAGAAGAGTAAAGCCGCTGCCATAAGTACAGCAAACAAGAATAGCCAGCCTTTCGGGACAAGTCGTCAATATTTGCGATTGAAGATCGTCGTTTTCGAGTCAAGGTCCAAAGACGCGTTCGTTTGAGAAGGGGAGAAGAGGCCAGAGTATAAAAACAGCAGCATTTCGTATGAGAAGTAACAGAGAAAGAGGAGACAGAAGGGTGTCAGTAAGTCCATTTGCATTGTTGGAGAACGCGCACCAGCTATACCCATGTTGAAGTCGTGAGACAAGTTGATCAAGAGTATAGAATTCGTGAATTTTTAAATAAGAGAGCACGCTAGAAGAACTCGAGCAGTCCAAGAGTCTAAAAGTCGTTACACGAGGGGATGGTTGGGACACAACCAGATGGTTCAGGCTGACGTTGCGGCGTTAGTGCCAGCAGGCACGTGGGAGTTGTGACGCTGTGACAGAGTCACGTACGTTTCTCAGAATGTTCAAGTTGTACGCGTTCTTCGCGCGCTTGGAGAATTCACGGTTCACGTCCCTTTGTAGGAGCGAAAGCAATTTAACAGAGCATCCAGATACATGAATACATTGTTCACTAAATTATATTTCTTCCCTCATTCGCTATCCGCAATGAGTGCAGCGATCATCCTGAAGGAATTTCAATCATCTATGATAAAAGCAGAGGGTTGCACTGACCTATATAGGTAGTAGAAGAAAGACAACAGATAAAATCCAGTTCTGATAAAGGTATCCTTCTTGTGCGTCTCAATAGTCCGGAAGATCTCCGTCGCGTCGTACATATAGTTTTTGTTGATTAGTCTATGAGCCGAGCAGGTAAGGAGTGTAACGCCCCAACTATGAAATACAAGACCCACTTGTTCGCGTTATATGCCAATAACGGTACGTTCCACGCCAATGCCATCCACTGACCCGAGAGAAGAAACAAGAAGGCCAAGAACGCATGTACAGCAGCTTCCGGAATCACAAGCTGTGCGACATAAGCCTGTGAGCTTTAGGCTTCCTCGTTTAACGTGTTACTCACCGGATTGAGCTTATTGCATAGGTCTACAGGATTTACATAGTCACTCTCCAAGTCCGAAAACATTATGATCTGGATACAGCAAGCCATTGGATCAGATACACCAGGTGGAAGGCGATGCTAGTAGTAAGAAATGTGGAGCTCACGAAAAAAATCCCCCCGAAGAGTAGACCTGCGGCCATAAAGACCGCGAACAGGAATAGCCAGCCTAAAGCAGATGGTACACAGCGGATGGAACGAATGGCAGTGACGTAGCAGTGGCAATTGAGCAATGAGAAATAAGCGCGTGCCACCGATCAGTGTTTACCTAGCAGGAGTTATTTAGAAGTTGCATGAACGCACCAGCTCCCATTCTATTACGGATATGTCCCTTCTTCAAGTTACGTAGTGCAAGGGTTTTGGAGTGCTGATGTGATGCTCTGGAACAATGGACAAGGAAAAAATATACGCGAAACCCTGTTTGTGGCTGTTGTTGATGTGCACTGTATGAATTCGAAGGCTTCCTTTGACTTCATGATGTGATAGCAATTGCTAAAGCTCTTCGTACTTATCCAATCGCTGTGGCATTGAAAATCTCCGCGTGTGAATTAACAGTATTAATGTTCTATTATGAAATGAATGGTGTCGTGGTATGAGTCATGTAGTAAAAAAGTATCTCTATGTAGACTTCTTGTCGTCATCAGGGGATGTGTCTGAATCTTTCAGCATCTCATACCACATGGAGAATGTCTTGTTGACAAGAACAAAAGGTTCGTTAGTCCATGCTTTCTCCCAGACGCGCTCTGCAAACTCGCGTGTCTCCCCGGATCGGAGACTCTCTTGGAAGATGTTTAAAGCCTTGTATGTCGGAGCAAAAACTTTCGTCATTCGATCCCAGAAGGGTGGCGAATCTAATGGAAGGGGAACCAGAAGAGATTGTGATCTACAGTACGCATAAGACTGACAGTGATAACGTAAAGAAGTAAACAACTCACCGAAACTCTGGTATTGGTCGTGGAGGAACAATCGGCCCCCACCATTTGCTAGCATCTGCGCTCCGATCACCTTTTTGTAGATGATCCTGATACTCTTGCCAAACTTCTCGACGCGACTCCATCTGCTGGTTCATCTGCTGTTGACGAGGAAGATCCCACCTCATCGAGTCAAGCTTTTCGTGTATAGCGTACCGACTTGACGACGTCCAGAGGTACCAGCCCTCGTCCCAATGTTTGATAGGCTCAGGTGGTGGCTTATGCCGCGGCGCGTCTTCATCTTCATCTTCATCCTCTTTCGGTAGTTTGCCGCCCAACCATCGTGGTATATTTGCTGGCTGGCCCTCAGAAGGTAATGGATACACGGCCTTGCCATCCGGCCCGAGATTGCGGTGGGTTTTGAAGGCAATTAAATTTCTCACTTCGTGGGGGAAGACCTTGCGAATGCAGACAGACCGGCATGTTGGCTCCTTCCCGTGATATCGTCCGGTAATGCTTTGGGAGCAGTATGTCAAGCACCATTCGTCAGTCTTTGGAGAGAATCTGCCTGCTGAAGAATCAGGAGATGGTCGGGTTAATGACAGAAGATCGCGTTATACCTTTTGGAGGCGATAGTATCTTGATAGTGGGCCAGGACGCAAATGGCGGCAGCTGCTGGGCAGACTGAGTTCCTTTGTTCTCGGAGGGCATGAGTGTAGCAGAGGAGACAATAGTCTGTCACGTGCGCATGCGTAATCCTATCGGCATCGCATGTCGGCGGAGTTACAAATTCAACCGGTCCGAATAAATTTTTTCCGTCGTTGTGATCGAGCTCAATTCCTTCCACGCCGTCCGAAGAATCGTTGTCGCAGCTCACGTACAGGGAGCTTCTCGCTCTCCTCTTTTGCTGTGGGGAAAGTCCCCGGAGATACAGAGCATGTCCTCGTTCATCATATGGAAACCGACCGGCTCTAAGCACGACGGTACTGATCGAGGGCGGCGAGAATGTATTGCTTAGGCCTTTGGTCTTTGTCTCCATCTCTGCCACTCTGTCGCTCACTCTGAAGGCTGGCATGGCGATGAAGGCGCAGGGATGCGAAGATATGAGCGCCCCTGTTGCTCGACACGCCGGTCGGAAGATGGGCATCCTGTTGCTCATAGACACAGTTATACGATTGTAGACCGAAGTTTTCTTCAGTCATCAACTCAATGGGGCTCACTCTCGTTCGGCGTGGCTTATTTTTTCCTCCCTCGAACCTTGATGTTCGTGTATTGTTTCCTCGTTCAGAAGCCCTCCCTAGTGAGTAACTCTTGCCTTTGTCTGCTCATTATTCATCGATGATGGTTGGATTTCTTTTGAATTTCTTCATGGTGTATACCCAGTATGGGGCGAGCTCCAGAATTTTGACACTTCTGATCTTCTTGTCTATTCCTTCTCTCACCATCGAAACTAACCGTCATTCTCAGGATACTTGTTCGCGTCATTACTTCTTTTCTCTCGGATGACCACTCTATGAACCACTACATACTCAACTACACACTCGCTGAACTCGTTGAATGGTCTTGATACTGTTGTTATGTACCGTAATATTTTCCACCAAAGGTGTGTAGCAATTATCAAGAATAAGTTCAATTCACAAGATCGACCTGCCTGTCGTCATATTACCGCCGTGAATCAAACCGAGCAAGACTAGTTGAAGGTAAAATCAGAAAAGTCATCATTTTTAGTGACTCGTCCCATTGGCAAAGGCTCAAAGGATCATGTACCTCGATCATGACTTCGGCAGAAGTACTGAAGCTTCCCAACAGGTACTTAGCGGCGCCTGACCTTCTAACCGCTATAACTGATCATCCATCCCTTGAGAAGGCCAACCCTGGGCGCTGTTACTAAATGTCCTCCAGGCCGTATCTAGACCGTGTATACTCACGACTTTGTTACGTGTTGGCAGCAGGCGGTCCGCTGAGGGCACAACTGGTCACCACCGCTCAAGACAGTGATGGTCACAGAAGCCCATACCACAATATGGACACCCAATGACTGATCGGCGTCATTAAAAGATTTGTACATACCGGGGTACTCGGACGTTTATGTTCCCAATGACGACGGCACCATCCAACGGTGCAAAAGGGAGCTCGAGCACTCGCGGTACCCCTCAATATTCAAGAAATCTCGACGTTCGATATTGGAACTTGCATGCGTAGATAGTTGACGGGCCTAGCTAGTTGTTTCCAATTTAGATATCTATAATTTGAATGGATTAGAGTGTCGATGCGAATTAGTAACGTCCTCCTATACTGTCGACCACGGACAGAGATGGCCAGCCTGAGACGAGTAGTTCACGACCGAACCCCTGGAATGCACTTGTTCGCTTCGCAGTGCCCGACTATCGGGAATAAGGAATTCGGTGCATATAAATCACCATGGAAGGCATTCGGTACTGCATTTTCTCCAACCTGATTTCAACCACAGGGATCCGAAGACAAGTGCCCCTTCCTGAGTTTCACCGGTATCTCCTTCAGTGCCATATAACCTGTTGACAGATATCATCGCGAGTGAACAGCGCCAAAGCTGATGCATTGCTGCTGAGCTATTCGGAAGAGGACGCCGTGTGGAAGTGGCGCTGGCAACATGTTTCGATGATGGCATCTTGAGCACTTGCATATGATGCGATGATGGGAACGAATGATTACTATGTAGTAATCCCGTCTTGTGTATCCCCGGACCTTCTGTTCCCTTTGTAATCGTTTAGACCGTTGGACAGCACCAAGGGGTAAGACAGCATACTCAGATCATTTCAAAGAAGCGAAAGGGCATAGGCATTCTAAGTTGACAAAAAACTTAGACATGACAGTAACTCATAATTACGGTACTCAACAGCACTTGAAAGGCAGAGAAAGAGCGTCTCTGAAGGCTACTCTTCACTGATAAACCAATACCCAAACGATTGAGCTACCGAAGATGCTATCAACATCCTCACCAGCAGTGTACACAAAAACAAAACTCATGCATTACTAAAGCTTCGCCTTGACTTCCTCAACTCCAGGATCTTGCCCCATCAGCTCAGCTTTTGCTCTCTCGCGCAGCTCGCGGCGGAGAATTTTACCAGAAGCACTAAGAGATGGGGTCAATAACTAGATCTAGTAGACGGCTGATACATCCCACATCAACACACCCACCTTTTTGGGACAACATCAATCACCACCACGCCACCTCTGAGGAACTTATGCCTCGCGACGCGTTCCTGCGTCCACTTGCGTACATCCTGCTGGAACGCGATTTTATCCGCCTCTGTTTTAAGCCGCTCTGCGTGCGCGTGGACGACATATGCACTAGGACATCATGAGCACATAGGAGGGTTGCAAAGGGAACAGGCTCACCGTGGAAGCTCAGTAGCCTGGCTCTGGCTAGACACTCCAATCACCGCTGCGTCAGCCACATCAGGATGGTTCAACAGCATGCCTTCAAGTTCCGCAGGCGGAACTACAGGCCTTTTGAGTCAAGATCCTTGCTGTTCTGTTGATCTCATGACGTACCTTGGAAGCCCTATAATGGATGAATAAATAGGTAGATTGAAAGGACGGGACCGTCAGACTCGCTGAGAGGTCAAGGGAAAAATATGAAAGCAAACCTTGTACTTAATAAGCTCCTTCCTTCTGTCGATGATGTAGTAATACCCGTCTGGATCTCTGATTGCGATATCACCAGTTTTAAACCACCCATCGGGGGTGATTGAGTCTTTTGTGGCTGCTGCGTTATTGAGGTACCCCTGTGTCGGTCACAACCATCTTTCAGATCTGTGAAAATACAGATTGAAAGGAGAACCAGACATACCTTCATGACAATTGGCCCACGGACCCAAAGTTCACCCGGCTCACCCTCCTTGGCCTCGATGTTACCATCGCCATCTACGACTAATCGAGCCTCAAGGTTAGGCAACAAGATTCCAATGCTCCCGACCTTGCGAATAGCGTCAGGGGTCGGAAGCAAATGTGTCGCCGGAGAAGTCTCTGTCAAACCAAAACCTATGATCACAAGCTCAGCGACAAAAATGAAGATTTGGATAGAAGCAGAACACACCTTGAACGATCGCGAAGTCGCTTTCACCGTTACGTCTGGAATGCAGGCGCTTCATGACCTGTTTGACAAGGTCTGGGCCAAGCGGCGCTGCGCCAGAGACCAAAGTCTTGAGGGAAGACATGTCATATTGATCCACCACTATATACCAAGTCAGTCAGGATGCCGGAGAAGTGAAAATGCTGGAGGAACCTGGGTGGCGAGCAAGCACTACGAGTACGGGCGGCACAATTAAGGAAGTAGTGATTCTATACTGCTCGATATACGCGCAAAATTTTACCGGGTCGAATCGTGGCATGATTACTACCGGAATTCCACACAGAATTGGAAAGTGTAAGAGCTCGACCATACCTGTCATCAAGAACTGAGTGAGATCGTTAGAAAGATGAGAACAGAGAGGTACCGTAGATATGGTAGAAGGGTAGCATGGCAAGCATGAGATCTTGACCATGGTAGAGCTTTGGGAAAACAGGTTTGAAGCTCTCCTGGGCCGAGTTGATGTTGAGATGCGTGGTCTATGCATCTCATTTTCAGTATCGAGTCCGAAAAAGTCAAGTTAAAACACGTGTCCCTACCTCTACACCCTTCGGTTTCCCCGTGGTACCTACATTCTTCCATCAGTGAAAACAAATGACATAACGTAAGATGGGATATACCAGAGCTATAACACAAATACACGGTCTCATTGGCCTGTTCCCCATCAAACCTCTCCTCATGATCCAACTTTCCACCCGCACGAAGCAAACCCGAGAGAGTCTTGAGCCCTTTCGCTCCATCAATCCTCGGTACAGGTGGCCCGCCAGCCCACTCCAGTCCGTTCTCCAACACTATGACGCGCCTTCCCGCCTCATGCTTCGGCATACCAAGGAGCTTGAACATCTCAAAAACGACGGGAATAAGTTCCTCCGCGACAAAAACGAGCTTTGCACCGCTATCCTCATATTGGAACTTGAGCTCTTTGGGCGTGTACGCACTGTTGGCAAGGGTGCAACGGAGTCCCGCGGTCACTGTACGTAAGGGACAACAAAAGTCAGTTTGTTATACTAGTACATTGAGTTTGCCTACGTACCAGACCCAAAAAGTGCAACAGGCCAACTTAACGAATTCGGCGAGAAAATCATCACAACATCCCCTCTCCTCGCTCTGATCTCTTCATGTGACCTCAACGCCCATCCCAGGCGGAGCGTCAAGTCCCTCACCTGCGCCCTCGTGAGCGTCGCGCCTGTCTCAGCGTCCACATACGCATTGAGTTCTCCGGCGTACTGCCCGACAAAGTCAGGCTTTCCTGGCAACACGCCCCAGATATGTGTGAAGACGGAAGAGGCGTCGATAGGGGTGGGTGGGAGCGGCGAGGTGTAGATCTTGCCGTTGCTAATGGGGGCCATGGATTTGGTATTCGGGAGAGGCACGGGCAGGGGGAAATGGCTCCATTTCCTTTGCTGGGTCCATATGTATGAAGCAAGCCAGAACCGTAAACCAAGAAGCCGGCTTGGGGAAGGCATTACCACTTTTGATATCGAAAATGGATCAGGGAGAACCACGGTCCGCGAAGCTCAGTCTCATGTAATACTCCACTGGCGGGACATGTTGTGGACAGCTGGCCTGGTAAAGAGAAGGTATCGGCGTAGGCACTCACAGTCCACTGGGAGATCCTTTTTCGTGCCTGTTGGGACTCAGGATGGGGAAAGAGGTGGTGGTGAGCGTTCAAACACAAATGTGAGTAGTACTTTGCCCTATTGCGCAGTCAGCAGGCCGCCCCAAGTCGGTACCCTATGATATCTCACAATGGTGGTACTTAGCCTCAAACTTGTTCAAAAAGTGCTTCCTCGTACCGGAGATTGAGTTTGAACGGGTTGAGTTCCATCTTGATGCAGGTCCGATACAAATATGTATGATCAACGCCACAAATCAAGCGAAAAAAAGAGACACAGAATGTATCTTTTAGGAATAACATCCACAATCACCACACCTCCACGGAACTCTATCCATCTCTTCTCTCCGCAAACGCTTTTGTGTCTTGCAGCCTTGTACGTTTCGTGTCGGTGGGAGTGACGTTAGACCGTATCCTAATTCAACCGGTATCGCTCCTTTGCCGTTACTCGTGACAGATAGCATGTGGGGTGGCGCTGATACCGTGGTTCGATCAAAGCACTTGTCACGATGCGATGATGCTAGAAGAAAGGTCCATACTATTTTCTCGTGTATCATGAGAGCGTCTATTCCTTTTGTATTCGCTTAGGACAGTTACTTAGGGGAAGACGACGTACTCAGACCAGCTGCTTGCACAATTCAAAAAATTCTTATATAAGCATTTAGACAATTTATCAAATAATCCTGCATAATCACGGCACTTGTCGTGCACACAACAAAGCACCTTAAGGCCACTCTTCATTACTCAACCTAAGTTGATACCCGAACAATTGAGCTACCAATAATGCTATCAGCATCCTCGTGAACAAATCAGTGTACACGAAAAAACTTACATATTCTTAAAGCTTCGCCTTGACTTCCTCAACTCCAGGATCTTGCCCCATAAGCTGAGCTTTTGCTCTCTCACGCAGCTCGCGGCGGAGAATTTTACCAGAAGCACTAAGAGATGGGGTCCATGACTAAACCTACACGGCTGATATATCCCACTTCAACACACCCATCTTTTTGGGACAACATCAATCACCACCACGCCACCTCGGAGGAACTTATGCCTCGCGACGCGTTCTTGTGTCCACTTGCGTACATCCTGCTGGAATGTGATTTTATCCACCTCCGTTTTAAGCTGCTCTGCTTGCGCGTGGACGACGTATGCACTAGGGTGACATGAGCACATAGGAGAGTTGCAAAGGGAACAAGTTCACCGCGGAAGCTCAGTAGCTTGGCTCTCGCTATACACTCCAATCACTGCCGCGTCCGCCACATCGGGGTGGTTCAACAGCAGAGCTTCAAGTTCCGCAGGCGGAACTACAGGCCTTTTGAGTCAAGATCCTTGCTGTTCTGTTGATCTCATGACATACCTTGAAAACCCTATAATGGATGAACGAATAGGTAGATTGAAAGGACGAGACCGTCAGACTCGCTGAGAATCAGGGGAGCAAGAGGAAGACATGAAAACAAACCTTGTACTTGATAAGCTCCTTCCTTCTATCGACGATGTAGTAATACCCGTCTGAATCTCTGATTGCGATATCGCCAGTTTTGAACCACCCATCGGGGGTGATTGAGTCTTTTGTGGCTGCTGCGTTATTGAGGTACCCCTGGGTCGGTTGCGATCATCTTTCAGCTCCGTAAAAATACAAATTAAAAGCAAAACGAGACGTACCTTCATAACAGTTGGCCCACGGACCCAAAGCTCGCCTGGCTCACCCTCCTTGGCCTCGATGTTATTATCGCCATCTACGACTAATCGAGCCTCAAGGTTAGGCAACAAGATTCCGATGCTCCCGACCTTGCGGATAGCATCAGGGGTGGGGAGTAAATGTGTCGTCGGAGAAGTCTCCGTTAGACCATAGCCTATGGTCACAAGCTCAGCGACAAAAATGAAGATTTGGCTAGAAGTAGGACACACTTTGGACAATCGCAAAGTCGCCTTTATCGTTACATCCAGAATCCAAGCGTTTCATGACCTGCTTGACAAGGTCTGGGCCAAGCGGCGCTGCGCCAGAGACCAAAGTCTTGAGGGAAGTCATGTCATATTGATCCACCACTATATACCAAGTCAGTCAGGATGCCGGAGAAGTGAAAATGCTGGAGGAACCTGGGTGACGAGCAAGCACGACGAGTACGGGCGGCACAATTAGGGAAGTAGTGATTTTATACCGCTCGATATATGCGCAGAATTTTACCGGGTCAAATCGCGGCATGATTACTACTGGAATTCCACACAAAATTGGAAAGTGTAAGAGCTCGACCATACCTGTCATCAGGAATTAGTTGAGATCGTTACAAAATGAGAACAGATCTAGAGGAGAGGTACCGTAGATGTGGTAGAAGGGAAGCATGGCGAGCATGAGATCTTTACCAGGGTAGAGCTTGCAGAAAGCAGGTCTGAAGCTCTCCTGGGCCGAGTTGATGTTGAGATGCGTGGTCTATGCATCTCATCCATTCAGCATCGAGTCCGAAAAAAATAAGTTCAACACATATGCCTACCTCTACACCCTTCGGTTTCCCCGTGGTGCCTACATTCTTCCATCAGTGAAAACAAATGACATAACGTGAGATGGGATATACCAGAGCTGTAACACAAATACACGGTCTCATTGGCCTGTTCCCCATCAAACCTCTCCTCATGATCCAACTTTCCACCCGCACGAAGCAAACCCGAGAGAGTCTTGAGCCGTTTCTCTCCATCAATCCTCGGTGCAGATGGCTCGTCAGCCCACTCCAGTCCATTCTCCAACACCACGACGCGCCTCTTCGCCTCATGCTCCGGCACACCAAGAAGCTTGAACATCTCAAAAACGACGGGTATAAGTTCCTCCGCGACAAAAACGAGCTTTGCGCCGCTATCCTCATACTGGAACTTGAGCTCTTTGGGTGTGTACGCACTATTGGCAAGGGTGCAACGGAGTCCCGCGGTCACTGTATGTACGTACGTACGGGACGACAAGTCATGTTACTAGTACATTGATACTCGGGAAGGGATTGCGTACGTACCAGACCCAAAAAGCGCAACAGGCCAACTCAACGAATTCGGTGAGAAAATCATCACGACATCCCCTCTTCTCGCTCTGATTTCTTCATGCGACCTCAACGCCCATCCCAGGCGGAGTGTCAAGTCCCTCACCTGCGCCCTCGTGAGCGTCGCGCCTGTCTCAGCGTCCACATACGCTTTGAGTTCTCCGGGGTATTGCCCGACAAAGTCCGGCTTTCCGGACAGCACGCCCCAGATGTGTGTGAAGACGGAAGAGGCGTCGATAGAGGTGGGTGGGAGTGGCGAGGTGTAGATCTTGCTGTTGCTAATGGAAGGCATGGTATCAATATTCAGAAGAGCCACAGGCAGCGGGGAGATAGACGACGGGGAAGAGAGGGTTACAAGTCTATCATCCAATAGGTGAAGATCCGAGAATATACGAGAACTTTATTTTGCTGAGTACACAGGCCAGAACCTTAACCAAGAAGCCGGCTCGGGGAAGGCATCGATTGTTGGTACACACCACCTTTGATACCAAATGTCAATCAGGGAACCACACGGTCTGTGGAGCTCAGTCTTGTGCAGTACTCCAGGCATCGTGTGGACAGCTGGACTGATGAAGAAAAAGCACCGGCGTAGACGCTCATCGGGATTCTTGTTCGTACCTGTTGGGGGTGAGCATGGGCAAGGGGTGGTAGTGAGCGTTAAAACACAATGATCAATACATTGCCCTACGGCGCAGTCACCAGGCCCCCCAAGTCAGTATCCTATGATACCTCAACAACGGTGGTACTTAGCCTCGAGCTCGTTTGAAAGGTGTTTCTCAGTCACGTACTGTAGGCCAAGTAATCGAGTTTGACGAAGGGGAAGAGGGAGAACTGGTTGAGTTCCATCTTGACGGCCGTCCAATAAACACGATCAGCGCCACACACCAAACCAAAAAAAGAGATACACAGAATACCTTTTAGGAAAATAACATCCGCAATCACCACACCTCCACGTAGGAACTTATGTCCCACAACCCGACTCTCCATCCACTTCTTCACACTCGCCGTCGATGCTTTTGTCTTGTACGTTTTGTGTCAATGGGATCGATATACGACATAAATATCTGTGAATGTTGATGAGATCGTGTGCATGGATAAGGAGCGATTCGGCAGCTCAGTCACCTCTGTATGATATGATCATCTATGAACGCTGCATCCCAATCTCGGGGTGAGTGAGCAACACACTCCAATTCCGATGGGAACACCACAATATAGACCTCTTAAGCTTGCACCATTACCACACACGAAAACTCCCAACTCACCTTGAACTTGAAACTTATTATACCTGATCAACTCCTTCCTCCTGTCCGCAAAATCTCTTCTCTATCCCTAGCACTTATCCCTTATCTTAAACCACCCACCCATCACTTGTATTCACTTCCCTCGTCGTATTCGCGTTCCCCAGGTACCCCATCATGATTGTCCGCCCTCTTCACCACATCTCCCTAGGCTGTGAGAGGCATCAACATCTGAATCCGAATTGACGGTAGGAAACCAATGCTTCCGGCTTTGAAGACGGCGAGTTCGCGTGGGACGATGTGTGCAATTGAGGAGGTTTCGGTTAGACCGTTTCCTGATTCGACCGCAGGGGCCCAAAGAAAGCCAGTACCGGTTCTAGTCGCACCGGTATCGCCCCTTTGCTTGTGACAGATAGCATGTGGGGTGGCACCAACAGCGTGATTCGATGAGAGCATCAAGTACAAAAAGGTCCATACTGTTTTCTCGTGATCGTTGGAGCGTCTATTGCTGTTGTATCATTTAAGGACAGTTGAACAGTGCTAAAGGGGGGAGACGACGTACTTAGATAAACTGCTTGCGCATTTCAAAAAAACAACTCAAAGAAGTAAAGGGGTATAAACATTTAGACAATATAGTAAACTTAAGCATGATTACGGTGCCCAGCAGCACTTGGCGTACACAAACAGAGCGCCTTAAGGCCACTCTTTAGTACTAAAACAATGCCCGAACAACTGAGCTACAAAAAATGGCATCAGCATCCCCACGAACATTTTAATGTACACGAGAAAAATTCACATACTCGTAAACCTTAAAGCCTCGCCTTGACTTCGTCAGCTCCAGGATCTTGCCCGTCAAGTTCGACCTTTGCCCTCTCGCGCAACTCACGGCGGAGAATTTTACCAGCAGCACTAGGGGTCAAAGTCAACGAGTAGGCCTACATCCCACAGCAACGCACACGCGCACCTTTTTGGAACAACATCAACCACCACCACGCCACCTCTGAGGAACTTATGCCTCGCAACGCGTTCCTGCATCCACTTGCGTACATCCCGTTGGAACGCGAGTCTATCCGCCTCCGTTTTAAGCTGCTCCGGATGCGCATGGACGACGTATGCACTAGGGTATCATGAGCACATAAGAGAGTTGTAAAGGGCACAGGTCTCACCGCGGGAGCTCAGTAGCCTGACTCTCGCTATACACTCCAATTACCGCCGCGTCCGCCACCTCAGGATGGTTCAACAGCAAGCCCTCAAGTTCGGCAGGAGGAACTACACACACATACACGCCTTTTTAATAAACACCCTTCCGTTCCGCTGATCTCATGACGTACCTTGGAAGCCCTGTAATGAATCATCGAAATCGGTAGATTGAAAGGACGGGACCGTCAGACTCGCTGAAAATCAGGGGAGGGGGGGATATGAAAGACAAACCTTGTACTTGATAAGCTCCTTCCTTCTATCGACGATGTAATAATACCCCTCTGGATCTCTGATTGTGATGTCACCGGTTTTGAACCACCCATCAGGGGTGATTGAGTCTTTGGTTGCGGCTGCGTTGTTGAGGTATCCCTGTAGACATTGGATATATAGAAGGATTGGAACCAGAGTCAAGCGTACCTTCATGATAGATGGCCCACGGATCCAAAGCTCGCCCGGCTCGCCCTCCTTCGCCTCGACGTTACCATCGCCATCGACGACTAATCGAGCCTCAAGGTTGGGCAACAAGATACCAATGCTTCCGACTTTACGAATAGCATCCGGGGTCGGGAGTAAATGCGTCGTCGGAGAAGTCTCCGTCAGACCATAGCCTAAGGTCACGAGAACAAGATCAACGACAAAGGGAAGAAAGGTCTGAACAGAAGTGAAACACACCTTGAAGAACCGCAAAATCGCCTTTTCCGTTCCGTCTGGCATAGAAGCGTTTCGTGACCTGTTTGACAAGGTCCGGGCCAAGCGGCGCTGCGCCAGAGAACAAAGTCTCGAGGGAAGACACGTCATATTTATCCACCGCTATACACGAAGTGAGTCGGGGTGCCAACGAATGGGAGTACTTACGACGAACCTGGATGGCGGGCAAGCACGACGAGTACGGGCGGCACAATCAGGGCGGTGGTGATCCTATACCGCTCGATGTACGCGCAGAATTTGACCGGGTCGAATCGTGGCATGATTACGAGCGGAACTCCAGAGAGCATTGGGAAGTGTAGGAGTTTGACCATGCCTATCGTCATTAAGGATTAAATGGGATCGTTTTAAGGATGAGAAGAAGGGAAAAAAAGTACCGTAGATGTGATAGAAGGGCAGCATGCCGAGCATTACATCTTTTCCAGGTACGAGCTTGGGAAAAGGAGGCCTGACGCTCTCCTGGACCGAGTTGATGTTGAGATGCGTGGTCTACATACCTCATTCATTCAGCATCGAGTTCGAAAAGGCAAGACACACGAATGCGTACCTCTACACCCTTCGGTTTCCCCGTGGTGCCTGCATACTTCCATCAGCAAAAGCAAAGATTGCAAGCTGACTGGGACATACCAGAGCTATAACACAAATACACGGTCTCATTAGCCTGTTCCCCATCAAACCTCTCTTCATGATCCAACTTTCCACCCGCACTAATCAAACCCGCGAGAGTCTTGAGCCCTCTCACTGCATCAATCCTTGGTGCAGGCGGCCCACCAGCCCACTCCAACCCATTCTCCATCACCACGACGCGCCTCCTCGCCTCATGCTCCGGCACACCAAGGAGCCCGAACATCTCAAACACCACATGTACAAGTTCCTCCGCGACAAACACAAACCTCGCACCGCTGTCCTCATACTGAAACTTGAGCTCTTTAGGCGTGTACGCGCTATTCGCAAGCGTACATCGGAGTCCCGCGGCCACTATAATGTAACGTACGTACGTACGCGACACAAACCAAAAAGTCAGTTTTTCTTCTTTACGTTACTTGATACCCGAGCTCGGAAGGAAGGGAAGAAGGAAGAAGGAAGAAGGGAGGAAAAAAAAAGAGCCCGAAGCGCGTAAAACGCACGTACCAGACCCAAAAAGCGCAACAGGCCAACTCAACGAATTCATCGAAAAGATCATAACCACATCTCCTCTTCTGACCTTAATCTCCTCATGCGCTCTCAAAGCCCACCCCACGCGGAGCGCCAGATCCCTCACCTGCGCTCTCGAGAGCGTCGCGCCAGTCTCAGCGTCCACGTACGCCTTCAGATGGCCGGGGTACTGCCCGACAAAACCCGGTTTTGCGGAAGACACGCCCCAGAGATGCGTGAAGACGGAGGAGGCGTCGATAGGGGTCGGTGGGAGCGGCGAGGTGTAGATCTTGCCGTTGGGGGCCATGACTCGGAATCGAGAATCAGGGCAGGGGCACGGGAGATGGACGAAGAAGACACGAAGACACGAAGAATAGAAGGAGAAGCTTAAGGTGGGGGAGGCTAGACAAGGCTAGACTGGGTTTTATTAGAATTAGTTATATATGCGTAATTGCCATCTTCTGCAGGCGCAGTGGGTACCGCGTGAGTCCAGGGCCCACGGAGTCGGACGGAGCACGGCCCGCTCGTGTACTCCCAAACTTTCCTACCGAGTATCGTCTTCTTTAACTCTTATAATTAGCTATAGTATTGTAAAATGACAGCAACTCACAGGATATCACTGTCAGCGCCAGCCTGAGTACACACCATCGTACGACGTGAGTGGTCCGCGCTCGCTCAACGCTAAGACGGATCTAACTTGAAGCTTGAAAGCGTGACCGTCCCCAACCGACCCCTTTCTTTCCTGTCAGTTGACATGGTCCCCCCTGCCAGCGCCAACGAAAAACACGTGCGCGCGATGAGAGCGGGACGAGAACCGCCTCGGGGAAGAACTTGTGTATAATTAAAGTCTACTCTGAGCTCAGCGCTCAGCGCTCGACACGTACACGTCCTTGACGAAAATATTCCAAAGTTTTTATAATTCCAATCCAACTACTAGAAAATCTAAACCTGAAAGCATTCAGCCCAAGCCTCCAACGTAAAAACGCATACCATCCATCCACATCCACATCTACATGTATATCCTCGAGCTTGAGCCTGAGCTCATCTAAATCCCATAAGAAAACCCCAACCTCGCAACGTTCTATCCTACAACCTCGCCTTCGCCTTAACACCCTCAAGCTCTCTCTTCGCGCGCTCCCTCAACTCCCTCCTCAAAATCTTCCCGGCCGCACTGTCATATCCGTGATCAGCGCCCCTGGACCACCAACCCGAGGAAAACGAAGACACAACACACACCTCTTGGGAATAACATCCACAACGACCACACCACCCCTTAAGAACTTGTGTGTCGCGACGCGGCTCTCCATCCACTTCTTTACGCCCCCCGCGAAGGTGTTCGCGTCTTTCCGGTGCGGGTTGGTGGGGACGATGTATGCTCTATAGATTAGATTAGGTGCATATGATTATGATTATGAAGCTCGAGGTTGGATGAGACGCACCTCGGGAGCTCAGTCGCCTCTGTAGGATCCTCCACACCAATAACCGCCGCATCCGCAATCTCCGAATGAGTGAGCAACACGCTCTCCAATTCCGACGGGGGAACTACCCTCCTCATAAGCACATCACACCCACACCACCACGACGACGCCCAAAAAAACTCACCTTGAAACCCCTTATACTTAATCAACTCCTTCCTCCTATCCACAACCCAATAAAACCCCTCCCGGTCTCTAACACACACATCCCCCGTCTTGAACCACCCCTCACTCGTAATCGCCTCTTTTGTCGCTTTCGCATTCCCGAGGTAGCCCTTCATAATCGTCCGGCCTCTCAACCACAGTTCGCCCGGCTGGCCCTCCCCCACATCCACATCCGAATTCGAATTCGAATTCGAATTCAACTCGGGATCGGAGTCGATGATGCGCGCTTCGAGGTTGGGCAGAAGGAGCCCGATGCTCCCTGCCTTGGGGACAGCGAGCTCGGGCGGGAGGATATGTGCGATCGGGGACGTCTCGGTGAGGCCGTAGCCCTGTATTACGGCGAGTGAGATGCCTTTTGAACGGAAGCGGGATGTGACAGCGAGGATGAGGGATTTGCCTAGTGGTGCGGCGGCGCTGAAGGCTTTCTTGAGAGAGGTGAGGTTGTATTTGTCGACGGCTGGGCCCGGAGGGTTGGGTTAGCGTTGGGGAGGAAGAGGAAGAGGAAGAGGTACACATACCGGGATGCCGCTCGAGGACGACGAGGACGGGAGGGACGACCATTGTTATTGTAATTTTGAACTTTTCGATGTTGGCGCAGAAAGAGTCTGGATCGAATCGGGGCTGGACGACGACGGGCATGCCGGTGAAGAAGGGAACGAGGATGATGGCTGCGGCGCCTGTGGAGAGGTTAGCATGGCTGTATCAACGTGGATGTGAAGTGCGTACCGTAGATGTGGTAGAAGGGAAGAACACCAAGGAGCCTGTCGTGCGGGTGGTCGACTTTGAAGAGGGTTCTGGCAATGTCGACGTCGGTGGTCAGATTTGCGTGGGTGGTCTGGGTGTCATGTAAGAATAGATAAAAGTAACTGGATAGGACGTACCTCGACGCCTTTGGGTTTGCCGGTGGTACCGCTGCTGTAGCAAATAAAAGCGGTCTCGTTTGCAGCTTCACCATCAAACATTTCTTCCTTTTCAAGCGCGCTCATCGTAAGCAACTCGTCTAGAGTTACATACGGAACATTGGCGTCGACTTTCGGGCCTCCAGCCCAAGCGAGTCCCGGACCAATGACGACAACGCGTCTGCCAATTTCGTCTTTCGAAAGACCAAGCGAATGGAACATTTCCAGTACAACAGGAAGACCTTCAGTACTGGTGACGACGATCGTCGCACCCGAGTCGGTGTACTGGTGCTGGAGCTCTCTTGGGACATACGCCGTGTTGGCCGGGGAAGCGCGGAGACCGGCAGCGACGGTGCCGAGGAGGACGACGGGGAATGCGATGGAGTTTGGTGCAAAGATGAGGAGAGTTGCGCCGCGGGACTGGGGTGCTAGACGGGGGTGGGTGCGTATGCCCTTGGCGAAGGAGAGGGCGGCATGGATAAAGCCTGCGCGGGTGAGTGTGGTGGAGGTTGCTGCGTCGATGTAGGCGGGGAAGGAGGGGGGAAAGACGGGGATAGTGGCTACGAGGTGGGTGAAGATGGAGCGAGAGTAGACGGGGACGTCTGGGAGGTGGGAGGTGTAGACGGGAGGCATTGGATGGACCAGAGTACATGTTGGTGGGGTAGATATAGGAGAGAGACATCAGAGAAGATTTGAAGCTGACATTGAGCTGGCAGGCCGGGGTATATGATCATCATGGACACGAATAGACTGATCTACGTTGATTGACTATTAGTATCACACCCAGAGTATTATTACCTGGTA